>PVIU01009804.1:0-73892 GCA_004026605.1 Ondatra zibethicus | reverse complement strand
GTTGAACATGACCTTAAGTATCTTTTGGCCATTCGAACTTCTTATGTTGAGAATTCTCTCACGGGGGCAGGGATAGAGGTGGGGAGTAGGGGGGTAGGGGAAGGGGAGAGGGGGAAGGAGAAGGGACAAGGACTGGGGAGAGCTTGGGGGAGCGGGAGGTGGAGATGGAGGAAAGGTGGATATTGGAGAAGGGAATAAGATATCTACATTAAGGGAATCATTTTAGGACTGGCAAGATACTTGGCCCTGGAGGGGATCCCAGGTGTCCAAGTGGATGTCCCCAGCTAGGTATTTGGGCAGCAGAGGAGAGGGTGCCAGAACTAGCCTTGTACCATAGTCACATTGATGAATAAATATCTTGATCACCATTATAGAAATTTCATCCGATGGATGGAGATAGAGACAGAGACCCACATTCACATCAGAGCAATGGACTGAGCTCCCAAGGTTCAGTTGAAGAGCAGAAGGTGGGAGAAGATGAGTAAGGAAGTTAGGACCATGAGGGGCTGGTCAACCTACTGAGACAGTGTGACTGAACTAATGGGAGCACACCAAATCCAGCTGGACTGGGACTGAATGAGCATATGATCAAACCAGACTCTCTGAATGTGGAGGCCAATGGGGGCAGACCGAGAAGCCATCAACAATGACACCGGACCTATCTCTTCTGCATGTATTATCTTTTGGGAACCTAGTCTTTTTGGATGCACACCTTCCTAGGTCGGGATGGAGGTGGGTGGGCCTTGGACTTCCAACAGGGCAAGGCACCATGCCCTCTTTTAAGGAATAAGGGGGAGGAAGGAGAGGTGGGGGATAGCGGGAGGGGACTGGGAGAAGGGGAAGAAATGTAAAAATTTTATTTATTTATTTATTTATTTTTGAATGGAAAAAAATAAAATAATACAAAAAAAGAAAAGAAAAGTGGAGGAGTGGATTGGGGGAGCTTGGGGGACAGGGAGGAAAGGAGAGGGGAGAATTAGAGTCAGGATGTAATATATTAGATCAGAATAAATTTAAAATATTTTAAAAAGAAATTATTTGAGTTGCTTTCATTTTATTTTATTTTTTGGTTTTGTTTTTTAAGTATTTATTTTATTTTTAATTGCATATAGGTGTGTGTGTGTGTGTGTGTGTGTGTGTGTGTGTGTCTATGTGTGGGTATGTTCACCTAAGAGTGGGTGTTCATGAAAGCCAGCAGCATCTGATGCCTCTGGAGTTGAAATATAGGTAGTTCTGAGCTGCCCAGCAAAGGTTCTGGGAACTGAACTCAGGTCTTCTGCAAGAGCCCTTTCTTTAAGCTGAGTTGTAGGTGGCGACTGCTCTTTTGTTTCCCAACTACACAGACCCAGACAATCACACAGAAGCTATATTAATTACAAAACTGTTTGGCCAGTGACTCTAGCATATTCCTAGATAGCTCTTACATGTTAAATTAACCCATTTCTATCAATCTGTGTATCACCACAAGGTTGTGACCTATCAGTAAAGTTCCTAAGGTTGTGGTTTGTCCTTCTCTGGCAGCTACATGGTGTCTCTTTGATTCTTCCTACTTTCTCTCCCTCTCTCTCTCTCTCTCTTTCTCTCTCTGTTCTGATTTCCCACCTGGTTTTACTCTGCCATTGACCTAAACAGCTTTATTCATCAACCAATAAAAGTAACACATATACAGAAGGTCATCCTACATCATCTCCCCCTTTCTGTCTAATTAAAAAGGAAGGTTTTAACTTTAACATAGTAAAATTACATATAACAAAACAGGTTCAAGCAAGAATTACAGTTACAATATTTAGTTTATTTGTATCTGGCAAAATTGAAGAAAATATGCTATCATCTATTTTATCCTTATGAGTCTAAAATTCCATATCTAATTCATCTTTAATCATAATTAAGGAAAACTAAAACTATCTATTGTCAACTCTTAAAAGACCTCAGAAGGAATAATATTACCTAAGTAAACAGAAAGTGCATTGTAATCACTTTCCAAAACTCTAGAATTAACAAAACATCTTGCTGCCTGGACAGTCACCCAGAGTTCTTCTATAATGTTGGGGTACCCATCTTCAGCCTACAGACCCATAGTATCTGGCAGACATTTTCATGAAGCAGGAAATTTGAAAGGCTGTTTTGCATATCTTGGCAATTTGTCAGTCACTTTCTTCTGGATCCAGCAGAATGTCTGGCAGTTTCTTCTGTGAACCAGGAACCCTGAAGGACTGTCTGACTCTCTCTAGGCAAGTTCAGCAGTCATTTTTCTGTGGATCCTGCATGTCCAGTTTATACAGCATACCATCAATCAGTTCAGGCAAGAACAGTTTCTTGCCCAAATGGCTAGCAAACTCCATAAGGAGACTCTTCAATGCCTATCATTGTTTTGAAATAGGTGGTGCTGCCAGAAGCAGACATGCCTCACTGTCAAGAAAAGTCTAACTTCTTAAAGCATTTTAAATGCCATATTCTGTAGGTCTTTGGAGTGATGAAGATTAATTTCTAACTAAAATATATCTCTGTATATCTAGAAAACCTAACTAACATGACTACAAGTTTCACTATTATAAATGACTATCAATTAATCTGTATTTCTTAATACACATTATATTTTAAGTGAGCTACACAAACACAAATCTGCAAAACCTTAAATAAGAGCAGAAATACATATATACAGTGTAACAAATTGACCTTAACTTAACAATAGACCTCCTTTAAGTGAAAACAAACATTTATAAACAATCATTTTGGGAATTTGGGTGTAGTTTTCTCCAAACTGTTTCCTGCTGCTTGTTGGGTGAAGTATTTTTAGAGAATCGTAGAGAGCTCTCGGGGGAGGGGTTCCTTGTTCCATCAAACCACATTAGACTGTAAGGAATTCACAGGTTCTCATCTTCTGTGGAAACAAAAGCAGAACCTCTTTTCCAAAGCAACATAGCTGTAGACCCAAATTTTGAAGTCAATACCTTAAAATATATATGTTGGTTTAGCTTAGCAGCCCCAGAATAAAATGTCTCTTTGCAATAAAAATTCAAAGAAAATGCCCTATGTTGGGTAGCAATTTATTGGAGTACAAAAGAGTTCCACACTAACCTGTAATAGGGTATAACAATAATATGCATAATCCAGATTCTCTGGTATTTTTCATCTTTACATGGCTTATTTTGTCTTTACTCTTTTTCTATGACTGTGTGTACTGTTTTATATTATTTTTACTGTCTCTTTAAACACTTTGTTTCATTTTTTAAACCTATTTCTTTTTATAACTGTCCATGCTCTTTTTCTTCTCTCTCCCGAGCCTAAGTACATTTATCCAACACTGTGATCATCAGAGGACTTTTTCATCTGAATCTGTCTTTATTGTGTATCTGTAATCATTTTCTGACATGAAGCACTTTGTTATTTTTTTTAAATGCTAAGTAGATGTGGCTAGGACCAACTCTCTGCAGCCCTGCCTGTTTTTTCTACCCCATCAAACATGGTGGAGATATGTTTACCACCTCTGCAAGCCATGCCCACCACCATAGTTCCAGGGACACAGTGGGTCTATGTCGCCATTAAGCAAGTAGTAGCATGCTACTCACAAACCCCATTTAAGTTCAGGACATCCTAAAAGAGCCAGAGTTCATGCTGCCAGCATGCCAGGAAGCGGATCTTAAAGAAGTCATGCATTTTTTGCAGCTAAAATTAAGTCAGGAAGACTTCTCTTAAAGGAGCCATGCCTCTGCTTGCTGCCAACAAACAGAGTCTATCTGAAAAATTGCAGCTACCAAGAAGCTGTGTTTAACTCTGTTATTTTGTGTCTAGAACTCCTTCCCAAGCTCTCTCAGTTTTTATGTGGATGTAGTTGCCCTATGTTGGGTAGCAATTTATTGGAGTACAAAAGAGTTCCACACTAACCTGTAATAGAGTATAACAAACGTTTATTGATTTAGGGTTAAACTCACAATTGTAGCAATCAGAGTAGCAATCTGCAGTTTTCTGCATGTGCTAGGAACTGGAACCAAATCCAGCAGTCAAGAGGCACACATATGCTTTACATGTGCATTTATACTACATGAAACCTTGCCCAAAGTGGGCTGGTATCTTAAAGGCTATTGGCTGAAAGAGTTTCCACAGCATTGAGTCATCTCTCCAGCACATTCCCACACCAGCTTCAATTTCCAGTGTAGACTAAAGTAGGTGACTAAATAGATGTAGGAGGTTGGAAGTTGTGGGAACAGAGAGAGGAGTTAAAGTGACTGTGACTTCCTGATGTCTGACTTGGAAGCTGGATAACACAAGACTTTTTTGGAGGACAGATGATACATGATTCAAGGGCTGGATGGAGTCGAGTACCAAGATATAGAATCAGATCTACAGTGGATAAACCCACATACACCAGAGGAAATGGCAAGAACTCAGGCAGGAAATGAAGGGCTCACCACAAAATGAAGGGATGGTATCATGAGTCCTTGTATCTCCTAGATATGAGAAGGAAGCCTGACTCCAGGATGCTGCTTCTGCCTTCATGAGTGATGGGTCCTTGCCTACTGCAACCTATGGACAGCCGGAAGTAGTCCTAACAAGGGTGTTTTTACCAGTTAGTCCATTCATGAGGCCACTGCTACCAAACAAGAGCAGAGACGGATACCCAGGGAAGTGGAACCGTGGTGGGGAAACTAGAAAGACATCAATCGACAGAGCTGGATCATGGGAAGTGTGGGACGTGAGAAGAGGCGAGCAGAGCAGTCGGAGGCAAAGACAAAGAAGAGGAGTTGTCCCATGGGACCTCCCTGGAGTCCTAAGTAGGACACTGACCTGTGGTGGGGCTGTGAGAAGGCTGGAGTGAACAGTAAATCTAGGACACAGATTAAGCCCCTCCACACTAAGCAAGGCAGTGTTCATTGTGTTGACTACTGGCTGCTTTTTGTTATGGACACCTAATGGAGCTTGGTGTTTCCTATAAAGATTAAGATCTTGCCAGTATGGTCTTTTTTTCCCTTCTCTTCCAATCAGTATTCAACTCTTTGATGAGTTTTCAAGCATAATACATTTTACCCAATCTGTGATTTATTCATTTACCAAATACGCACTAAGCCTCACTGTGTGACAGGCCGTCTGGCTTTGTTGCAGATTCAGTGGAAAATATTGCTGACAGTGAAGTGTATTGCTGACCAGTTCTATGTGTGACCCCAAGCAAGCCATTTTTCCTGGAAATACCAGTCTGTCACCTACAGCATTTCTAAGACTCTTCTAACTCAACCCTTCCATGATTCACCCAATGTGTGTACTAAACACATACTATGCATATAAGCATGTCATTTTCCAATCCAAGTGAAAACGCATAGTGAAAGACAATTTCCTGGTTTAGAGATCCATACGAAAAGTCTTACAACTGTATAGACACTGAGGATTATATATTTCATCAATTGCCTTCATTCAAAAGAACTAAATTAGAGACTAGAAAAGGAAATCCATTCTCCCTGTTAGGTCAACATGTGCTAGGATTTGTTATCCAACTCTACCAGTAAGAGATAGTCTGAATTTGTTTAAAGCCAACAGGACATCATTCAAATTTTAAAACAAAAGTTTAAAATTGGATGACTGAGGACCCACTGCAGTTAGTGTTGTAATGCTGGAAATAGAAAGTGTCCCATGCTGAAAGTGGCTGACATGGCAGTTTTCATTTCCTCTTCCAGCTCTTAGAAACTAAATCGTGGTATGAAGGTGGCTTCCTAAGAAGTGAGAGAGTGATGGGGGGTGGGTGTGTGAGTGATGGTTTCTAGCAGAAACAGTAAATAGATAAAGAACCGTGGACTGTTAAGAAGGTCCTGATGAGATTGGAGACATTCAAGGTGTGTTGTTCTGAGAGACAGGGTCTCACATACCCGTGGTTAACCTCACGCTAATTACGTAGCTGAGGATGACCATGAACTTCTGGTTCTGACGCCTCCAGCTTGAGAGTGCTGGGATTGCAGGATGTCTCCCCACTCCTGGTTTTCCTGGGATGTAGTTTCTAATGAAACTAGTGATTATGACACTTTTCTTTAGAATTGGTAGCAAATGGGAAGAAACTTGGATGCCTGCTCCCTGGTGAAACAACCATTGCCCTTGATCTTGCCTTTTCTTTATGCCTCTTGCTACCAGCTTTAGGGATCACCAGAAGAAATGGAGACAGCTGTGTGCTTTAAAGACTATAAGAAGAGGTCACGAGTTGAGAGCTGGGACTACACCTCGGAGAATCTATTCTTGGGTATCCTGAGCCCCATGTGGTCACCGAGGACCCTGGGTTGTGCAATATCCAACACGACACCATTGCTGTGCTTAAAAATTTCCCTCCACACCCCCAGATTCCATTTTCCCTTCTGCCGGGGCTGCCTATAAAGAGAAGGGGCATATGGCTTCAGACGCCAGAAGGACATAAGCGGCAGTGAGGACCGGTCTCTGCGGACAAGCCCAAGCTCCATCACCTGCTCTGCATCATGAAGGTCCCCACAGCTGCCCTTGCTGTCCTTCTCTGCACCATGGCTCTCTGTAACCAAGTCTTCTCAGCTCCATGTGAGTCCACATCGCTACAGCGGGTGTCCCCACTCTGGTCTTGTGCAGACCACAGCTGTCTTTTCTGTGGCTTCAGAGTCTACAAGAGAGAAGAAACTGATCTTTCTCTTTAAGATTTTTATTTTTCTCTCTGTAGGGTGGGGATGTCTAACCTTTTATAGGTACCTGGGACTTGGATTCACAATGAGCAAGGGGAGTGCTGTCAATCACTTACCAGCCAGCCCTAGGATGCCTAACTCTGTCTCTGGGATGCCTTTGACCATGCCCCAGGTGTCCTTCTTGCTACTTTCTTGTATCAGAGAAAGCTGTGGAAGGGGCATGGGGTAACGCACAGAGAAAGAGAAAGCCCACAGTGGAGAGAGAGAGACCAGAAAGAGAAACAAGGACCGATATGGAAGGCATTTCTTGTTCCAAATGCGGTCAGAGTCCTAGCCTTCCTTACCCTGTCAAGAAAGTGTGTTGTCTGATTTTCCCGCTCAATGGTGACTTGAACTCATTCTTACTTTCTCCCTTCAGATGATGCTGACACCCCAATCTCCTGCTGCTTCTCCTATAGCCGGCAGATTAACCGCAAATTCATTGCTGACTATTTTGAGACCAGCCGACTTTGCTCTCAGCCAGGTGTCATGTAAGTTCTGTCCTCCTGCTTTCTCTGATATTGTGGGTTGTGGAAGAGGGTCAAGGAGGTTTCACAGCCTTGGGTGTGGGGGAGCACAGGAACCTCCATAGGGGACCAGTGAGAGAGGCTCTCTAGAGCATCACTGATGGTGGGTGGGATGGAGACTCCACAGAGGACCTCAGACTCTTCAATAAGATGTTCTAGTTCTTGACCCTCATCTCTCTCCACAGTTTCATAACCAAGAAAAACCGGCAGGTCTGCGCTGACCCCAAAGAAACCTGGGTGCAAGAATATATCACTGACCTGGAGCTGAATGCCTGAGAGGCTTGGAGGCAGGGAGGTGTCCCAAGCCCACAAGAGTACACAGCTAAAGTACAGGTTACAGTCCAGTAGTGAGATCCATGGGAAGTATATATTCATTCCACATGGAGAGCCCGACTGCAGAGCTTTGGGGACACTTGCCTTTTGAACAGTCACTGTCAATTCTGTAGAAATCTTGTGGAAGCATGACGTTTCTCCCTTCCATAATATCCCAGGAGTGGATAAATCATTCATTGAGATAACCTGACTTTTTCCTCTGCAGGCAACTGGATACCTTTTCCCACACTGTGAAGTTCTGGTTTGAAAACATTCACTCAGCCAAACCTTTGTTCTAATAGTGTAATCTATGTAAGTTATTCCCCCACAATTACCCTTATTGACAGGATTCATTGCCATAGGCAGGAGTAATTGAGCACAGTGACACTTGTCTGCTCTTACTGATAAACAGGTCTGGGTGGCCCTGAATTCTCTAACAGCAGACTCAGGAAGGTGTAATCTACTGGCCTTTTGCTCTAACCCAACAAGCTACTAATATTCTGTATTTACCCTTTGTCTTGGTTTCAATTAACACACTGGCATAGCCAAGGACATTAATTGTTTATGCCTTTACCACTAGAAATACAGAAGAAAGGCTTGAGTCGATTCACCAGCCTCAGAAAGAAATCAGCTCTCACCCGGGTGTTGGCAGACACCCTGCTGGAGCCAGAAGTCTCCAGAGAGATTCCCTTTAACTCAGCCAGCTAGATGTTGTTGAGAATCAAGCACCTTGTCTTCCTCCCAAGCCCATGGGTTGCTATAGTTACCAAAGCCTTATTCCCAGTCATCAGGGAAGGAAGCAGAAATGTTCAGAAAGCACAGCAGCAGTGCTGAGCTTTTCTACAATTATTAATCATAAACTTCCAGTTACACTTAAGAAATTTAGTTAGTGCACAAAAATGTCTTCTTAGAATTCTGTCGTGATTTAAAGTCCCATCCTCCCGATATCTGCCAGGGAGTTTCACAGTCATGCCTCTCCCTCTGAGATGTAAGAGGAGGCTTCCTGTATCTGTTTTTGTGAGTCTGTGAAAGGCATGCTTGATACTATTGATACTGCCTACCGAATTGTTAATTTGTATGTATGGTATAAAAACTGAAAGTCTTGTGGGGACCGATCCTTTTCCTTCCTTGGCCAAGGAATAAAGAAACCCGCAGAAGAAACGTGCTTGACTCTATTTATTCTACCCCTCAGATCCCTTTGCCCAGCAAGTTTTCACTTGCTGTAGACATCATTCTGGACGCGGAGGGAGAGCTGAGGCTGGTACGCAGTAGCCCCTGCTAGTGCGGAACCCAGAAACCTTCATGGGCCCTGTGTGGAGCAGGGTCTAAGTTTCAGAATATCCCAGCCACCTCCACAGCTCCATCTCCTGTAACTGTTCGCTGCCAAGTAGCTACACACAGGGACTCTCAACTTGAATTCTAATTTAATTTTGTAATTTATTTTATTGTCGTACTTGTGACCCTTTGTTCTGAAAGATCTCAGGGCACTTTCCAACACCCATTCCCTCCCACCTTTGCTCACATTGTGTTGTATTTGGTGACAGTGGGAATGGCTGTCACCAGTCTGCTCTAGGTAGATACAGTGACAAGGTCACATACTGACAAAGAAACAATGGATGCTTTGTTTACACAGGGGAATAATAAGTATTCTCTTATAAAAGTGACTGGAATTGAGTTTTATTTTATTTTTTTATTTTCCTGGAAAATCAGAATTACAGATGAAGAGGAATAACAGCAAATAATAAAAAGATGTAACATGGAATCCCAGGGTGGAGGGAAGGTTTGAGACAGGGTTTCTCTGTGGCTTTGGAGTCTGTCCTGGAACTAGCTCTTGTAGACCAGGCTGACCTCAAAATCACAAAGATCCGCCTGCCTCTGCCTCCCGAGTGCTGGGATTAAAGGTGTGTGCCACCACCGCCTGGCTTAAACCATGCTTTTTAAAGAACAGTTTTGAGGTTTGCTCTAAACTCGGTGTTTTTTATACATTGTCCATTTGGTCCAGTCTCACTCTATAGTCCTGTCTAGCCCGAAGCTCAGAGATCTGAGTGCCTTTGCCTCCTAATTGCTGAGATTAAAGGCATGACCATGCCATACATCCCTTCCCCTCCCAAAGCTTTGTGTCAAAGGATTGGTCCCCAGTACAGCAGTGTTCAGAGGTGATTGGTCATGAGAGCTCTGACCTCGTGAATTGTATTGAAGTCATACTTTAATGGGTTTAGAGAGTTGGGTGGGATTTCTGTGGTAGCATCAAGACCTATTTCCTCTTTGCTTTTCTTCACATGCCTCTTTCAATATGAGGCCTCACCATTTGCCTGAAAGTACCCTGGTCAACTTCAGAAACTATGAGGGGAAATAAATGTTTCTTCCATTGAACTGAATTTCTCATGTGTGTTGTCAGGGCAATCAAGAGCAGACTAAAGCACCTGCCAGTGCCGTAGTGCACCTGAGACTGCACAATCAACCATCTCCCTTGACAGAAAGGGAAAGCAGGGCTCAGAGAGCTTAAACTACTTGGACAAAATCAGAGCATAAATGATACAACCAAGTCACCACACTCAACTTTTACTTGCAGACTCTTCTAGTGACCTGCAGCAACTCAAGTAACTACCCCAGATCAAGCAGGGACAGAAGTCCAATAGAGAAGCACTCTTGGGGCAGGCAGGATGGAAAAGGTACCTGTCACCAAGCCTCATGACATGGTTTAGCCCTAGGACCTATGTGGTAGAGAGAGAACCAACTTCTTCAAATAGTCCTCTGATCTCCACATGCACACAAAATGAACAAATGAAAAGTATTTTTTAAAAAGGAGAGGCTATCATTACTAACGCCTCCTTGTCCCAGGGCTGTAAGTGACATTGTTGCTCTCCTGAAGTTCCACCAGCAAAGGGGGCAGTTATTTAAGCCTCTTACTTTACCTGCAAACTACCAACCATTTCTGTTCTAATGAGGGAAGCTGTCCTGAGAGCTTTGGGCGCTTTAAATGTCTCCTGGCTGTCCACTGAGATGCTAGTCCAGCTGCCCAAACTGTAGGAGACCTCAGTTTACCTGCAGAAACTGCCAGAGCTGTCAAGGTCACTGTGGAATTTCCTGCATAAGCTCTAAGCGACATTATGTGGGTGTCGCTGTTTCACTCACCATCATTCCAGATGACCTGAGATTGCCCCAAAAGCTATCAGTTTGCCTCTAGCGGCCCAGCAGCTTCAGATGACGCTGTCTACAGCTGTTTGGTGCCTGTGTGCATCTTAAGATGTCTTTAGTGGAAAGGGGAGAAGCATGTGTTCATGACAGCTGGAGTGGACAGCACCAGAACAATGATAGACTGGGGGGATTTAGCAAAAGGTTCGTGGTTAGCAGACAGGAGACTATCCATCCGCATGGCTGGTCAAACAAACAGCCCTCCTCGTTCATTTTAAGGTCAGTCCAAGAGACCCCAAGATGCCCTGCAGCTAAGGCCCAATAGTATCTCATCCAAGAGGATTTATTGGTGGCTTCTGGTCTTTTATCACTGGTGGAGTGGACTGAGTTGGTAACACAAAGCACAGACAAGGGTAGGGCTACCAGTTCTAGGCTCCCCCAGCAGCTAGAAGGGAGTCAAAGAGCTTCAGAGCGTGTCTGGAAGCAGTACCTTTAAACTGTGTCTTCAAACAACAGCAGAGTGCAGAGAAGGTGGGAGACCACAGAGAACGGAGAGAGGCCTCAGAAAGCCAAGAGACTGCAGAAGCCAAGAGCTGTGGTGGCAGAATGGCTGCGAAGCAGCAGCCACCAAAGCTGACTGACAAAGCTGTAAACATCAGTTCTAAGCTGGTGTTGGGCCAGGCACTCAAGGCAGATCCTTCCTGACACCGAGGGGCTCCCCTTGGCTTCTGTTGCTTCCATCTGAATAGAACCAAAGGGCTAAGGCAATGGTGGCTCTCCAAAGGTGGTGCCTGGACAGCTGGGGGAGCATCACCTGGGAACCAGAAACACAAGTTGTAAGCCTTTTCCAACCAATCAAGCCGTGATTTCAAGAGCCTCTGGGCCATGCTGGTGCACATTAAAACCACTTACTGGCCTCTTCCTATTCAGATGTTCCAGACTTCAGCCAGGGTCATATTTCTATATGATAGAATGCTCTGTCTTTCTCAGGGTGTTTGTTAACTGCTTTGAGGAGGAAGCCAATCCAATCTAAGTTGAAGAGACCTGAGCTAATGAGCGCTGTCAGGTACAAAGTGATCTGTGGCCCCAGGCAACCCAGATGTAGCTTCTGATTTGGAATCTCTCCCTAGATGGGTTTCTAGGAAGACAGCCAGACCCTGACAGACTTACAGGAATCCTATTTTGGTTGGTGCTCAAGGAAGAGTGTGCTATTGTTGGAGAAAAACAAAACAAAACTTCAGGTTCTTTTAAATTTGACTTGCTAACCAATTACTTGCGATGGATTTTGCTGTTTGCTGAGGTTAATCAAGGTACATATGTCTACATAATTTCATATCAATTTAAAGTTGGGGAAAGAAAAGGAAGGACGTCTTCCCAAAGGAAGTACAGGCCTCTGTTCTGGGGAAGGATATAGAATAGATTGAGGGGTGGGCTATTGTTGATTTTCTTTGTTGGCATATGTAGGGCATTTGCATTTTTGTTTGTGATGTATTTATTTCTTCTGTTTTGTGCTGTAGAGTAGAAAAGTTCAGTCATTGTGGGCCCTTTATTTCTGAGGTGTTGAGTCGTGTACTTCCTATTGCCTCAGAAAAGACTATTGTCTAAATCTGAGAGTAAAGGGACATTGCTACCCTTTATGGTGTGGTAACCACTAGAAAATGCTGTTACCCACTTTGGAACTCACAGAGGGGGCAGAGATGGTCTGTCCCCAGCACCGCTCACTTCCGCTGGCAGATGGTGGAGGATGGGGAAGTGAGAGAACCTAAAGCAATGAGTCACTGGCAGAGGCTTCCCGTACTGAGGAACACAGGGGAGTCCTTTAGTAGTGAACACACACTGGGATCCACCTGCAGCTTTTAGGACCGTTCTTTTGTGGGAGCAACATCTACAAAAAAAAAGGATTCTATAAGAGTCATCAGATCTCCAGATCCTGGGTAGATGGGTCTTGCTTAAAAGGAGTTATAATCTGCATCTTGGGCTTTTCAAATGTGTTATCCTAATGTAAGCTTTTCTCACGTCATCACGCCGGTCAAAAAGGCTACCTTACAAACACCAGAGTTTTTCTTAGCCATTTCTATGTTGTAGATGATTGAAATTACATCCAATGTTAAATTGATGCAAATGTCTGGAGATTAGACATGTGTATGGCCCCTCCCAGGGTAGGATTTTTCTAGGTAGGAAATAAATTCTTAGGTTCAGACTTCCTTGGTCAAAGGCTAAGAACATGAACTCCCATATCTGACAGGCCTTAATGCCATTTGGTTAGAGTATTTTGTGTGAGAGATGGGTTTGGGGAAGGCTCCTGAGGAATCTCTCTGGAAGAAACAGTCATCTAAAAGGCTGTCTGTATTCTCACTGCTTGCTAGTTCGGCACTTCGCTGGTACTGTTGTAACCAGGTCGGGGTGAAATCATATGGGTTGTATGGGCATCTTTGCTTATTCACATTTGTGTGGTTAGAACAGCTGTGGAATATGAGAGAAGTTTCTGTTCTGTAGGGGAAACTATGATTGCAGAACCCTAGTGAGAAGGAGCTCTCAAAGTGTGACCATGGGATGACACCAACATTTCACCTCCTTGTCCTGTGGAAACCACTTCCCTGTAAACAGCTCAAGTCGAGTGAGCACCTGACCAATGTGTGCAGACATTCTGAGCCCCGTGGTTACCCAAGACCCCTCTTGCATATACAAGTCAACAGGACACAGCTGTGCTAAAACACCTCCCCCCAGCTCCCAGCTCCCCCAGCCCAGGGTTTACCTACTAAGAGACTAGGATGCAAGCTGGCTCCAAGAAGGACCATGGCAAGTGAGTGCCCAGACCTCATCTCATTCTGCCTGTACTGAGGTCCTTGCTCACTCGCCTCCCATCTCTGTTCCTAGGCCTCCTCAGGCAAGTCTCCCTTCAACAGTGATTCACGTCTCTAGCTTGGGTAAGACCACATCACCAAAATACTATAGACAAAAGTAGCCACATGAAACAACTTCCTAAGGGATTTTCAAAATGCCTTAGGCTATAGGTTCTGGGCGGTTTCCTTTCCAAAAGACTTTAGCTTCCTATTTCCTATACCTCAGAAGAAGGGTTGAATCTTGTCCTGTTTGGGACAGTTGCTTCCCAGCTGCCATCTGAGTAATAAGGTTCCTCAGCCCGTGTCACGTGTGATCTGCAGGGTGAGTGTCTTCCTAGACTGGAGTTCCTGGAACAAGAAACTGGCTGTCCATCCACTCAGCGGCACTTCCCGCAGTGGGAGGTAGTGACCAGCTGCAAAGCAGAAAAGGAAATGAGAGGGGCCAGATGATTAAAGAGCAACCTCCAATTGCCTTCCAGTCCTCCCCAGTCCTTACCCTTGTGCAGCATTGTTCCTTCTACTTTCTTCTGATTTTATCCTTGGTTAAAAAAAATACACTAAAAAAAAGTGATTCATTTATTTCAATGAACACTACCTTGGGTCCAACCCTTAGAGTTGGCACAGACCCTCAAGCATCTGTGGCTTTTTCTGTGACCACACATCACCTTCCAGCTGACTCCTAACAAGCTGGTGGCTGTTAGGAAAGTTCTAGGCAAGGCCAGGTAGAAACAGGTCTTCCTGTCCATCTCTGGGAGAGGCGGGAAATGTAAAGTCACTGGGAATGAGGGTAGGAGAGTCTGAAAAGCCCCCAGGGTGACTGTGGGTGGGCTTAGGGGATCCTGACCTTTGAGGGTGCAGAAAAAGGCCAGGAGGGGTCTTCTGGCCTGGCCTGAGAGCAGCAGGGAGTCAGAGAGGAGCTGTCTCAGGCAAAGGAAGAAGAGGCTGGCTTGAGCCAACCACTACCACCACCCAGGTCACTTTGGGGAGGTCTAGGGGTGATAGGCTGGGGAGACAGTCTGGAGACATTGGAATGACCCTGAGCTTAGCCTCCCAAGCCAGAGGAGGTGCAGAGAAAGGTGAAACCAGGAATTCCCTTGCCTGTTCCTAGGTCTTCACAGCTTCTTAGCCAAAACTGATAGGTCTATGCCAACTCTGCCTGGCACTGCTGTCAACCAAGGACACACAGAACTGTACGCCTGAGTCCTGGAAACAAGAAAAGTGCTAGCTACATCTGTAGACAGGTTAGGGGACAGAGACCCAAGGATGACCTGGTTGCCAAGAAACTGCACTCTGGATACTTAGCGAAGATTGATTTGTTTAGTCAAATTAACTAAAAATTTATCAGTGCACATTAATTGTACAAAACATTTTCATCCGTGTGTGACATACTTCAATCATATACACACTCCTGTTACCTTCTCTTCCCTGCCTCCTCCCTGATAGGGCCCCATCTGCTTTCTTTTGGTCTTTCCCTCCCATTATGTTCTGCATATAAGAGAAAACATGAGACCCTTGTTTCCAAAGGCTGGCTCTTTTCATTTATTGTGATGATCTCCAGTTCCATTTTCCTGCAAATGGTGTGACTTTGTTCTTCTTTATGGAAGAACAATATTACGTATGTAAATATATATATACATATATATGCACTACATTTTCTTCCTTCCTTCCTTTCTTTCTTTTCCTTTTTTTTTTTTTTTTTTTTTTTTTTTTTTTTTTTTTTTTTTTTTTTTTTTTTTTTTTTTTTTTTTTTTTTTTTTTTGGTTTTCTGAGACAAGGTTTCTCTGTGTAGCCCTGACTGTCCTAGAACTCACTCTGTAGACCAGGATGACCTCAAAGTCAGAAATCCATCTGCCTCTGCCTCCTGAGTGCTGGGATTAAAGGTATGGGTCACCACACCTAGCTAACATTTTCTTCATTATATTAGCTGTTGATATACACATAGGCTGATTACAAAACTCAGCTTTTGTGAATAGTGTTGTGATAGACCCGGCTTTGAGGTGCCTCTGCTGCATGCTGACTTAGATGCCTTTGAGCTTATACCAAAGGCAGTACAGCTGGACTGTGTGGTGGCTCCTTTCAGTTTTGAAGAATCCCTGTATTGGTCTCCATCATGGCTCTACTCTACAATTCCGCCAGCGCTGTACCAGGGACTTGGCCTCCCTCCACCTCCTCACCCACCTTTGTGGTTTCAGCCATCCTGACTGGGCCAAGATGGAGCCTCGGTGTCATCTTGTTTTGCAGTTCGCTGACAGCTAAAGATTTAACATCTTTTTCTGTATTTATTGCCACTTGTATTTATTTACTCATTTATTGGCTGAGTTATTTGGGAATTTTTTGTGTTAACTAATCTTACTTCCTTATTTATTCTGGATACTAATCCTCTGTTATATGAAGAGCCCAGCAGAGGTTTTTTTTTTTTATCCCATTCTGTATAGCCTAGTTATTGCTACTACTAATTTTGTTGTCATTGCCTTGAGTCAGATGTTCTGTGAGATCCAAAGAACGATCCGTAACAGCTGTGGCATAAACTCATTCTGAACGAGTTTATTAAATATGTAACAAGCAAAGTGAAAGGACACGTGGCAAGGAAGCAGATAGAAACAGCAGAGAGCAAAAACACTCTCTGCATCCAGCCAGCTGTCTCTACAGCTGGAGTAGTCCAATGGAGAAAGCGCACAAAAAGTAGCATCAGCATCATCAAACTGAAACAACTGGGGAACCCTTCCAAGCAGTCTTACTGCAGTTCCCCAGCCAGAGCTCTGGGTCCAGGATGAGCCTCTGCCTTCCCTTTCCCTCAGTAAGCACTTTTACATTATGGGTTAAACAACAGCTACATTGTTTAGAAATAGTTTACTTTGTAGCTACTCTCAGTGACACAATGGTTTTAATCTGGGATGGTTTTGCTCTTCCCATTTGGGCAGGAGATGGGGGGGCAACCAAGCCTCAGACAAAGGGTTGTGGAGGATGCTTGACCTAAGCACTCTTAACTGTCACAGAGGAGGGGGCAACCCTCCTTCCAGTCTAGCTTCTCAATGAGTTTAAACAATATACAACCATTTGCCAATATAAAGTACATTATAACGGGTTTCATGTAGTCTAGTTCAGTGGTTCTCAACCTTCCAAATACCATGACCCTTTAATACAGTTTGTCATGTTGCGGTGACTCTAACCATGAAATTATTTTCGTTGATAACTCATAACTATTATTTTGCAATTGTAATGAATAGCAATGTAAATATCTGTGTTTTCTGATGGTCTTAAGTGACTTCTGTGAAAGGGTCATTCGACCCCCCAAAGGGCTTGAAACCCACAGGTTGAGAAACACTGCTCTTGATTAAACGCAAACTTACTATATAGTTTAGATCAGCTTTGAGCCCCCAGTCTTCCTGCCACTCCTCCCTAGGTGCACCACAGATCTGCATCAGCATGTCCAGCTTAGTCTAAGGTCTTTGTAAAGCATGTCTGTATGTTCTAGCTGCTTGCTGAAGAGATTCCTGTAACTGACTATGCCACCCCTCCCCTAGTCCTGCCAATAAGAAAGTGGTTGGCACCTATTCTGTGTGTAGTTGAGTAATTGTTTGGTTTTTTTTTCATAAGATCTTATTCCACAGCCACCAACTAACACGTTTATAACTTGTCAGTTACCATTTCCGACCCCAGAGGTGTGAGATAATGACTTTTTTTTTGAATGACCCACTCCTAAAACTGATGATTCTATTGCCTTTGTTCTGCAAATTCAGCATCACTGGTAGGAAAAATGGTTGGGGGGGGATGAATGGGAAAATCTGGAGGAGTCAGTGACAGGAAATGGACATAGTGCTTCTAGTTTCAGATTCATGAAACAGATAAAACATTATTTTATAAAACAATGATTATCTTATAAAATATTGTACATCTAGTCTATGATGTTTCTGTACCAGATAAAGTCAATCTTTTAAAATTGCTAATCTTACATGCCTGGGTGTTTTGCCTGCATGTGTGTTCATGGCTGGATAGTGCACTGTGTTGACACAAGCCTGGTTCCTGTGGAGGCCAGAACCAAACCCAGGTCCTCAAAATCCAAGAGCCAGTGAGTGCTCTTACCCACTGAGTGGTCTCTCCAACCCTGACAAATTCAACCTTGATCTTATAAACTTGAGTTTTATTTTTTTTCTTCTAGATTCACATTTCTAAGACTCCTGCAGCTTTGCTTGGTTCTTTGCTACATGCCTGTAATCCCAGCACTTGAGAGGCTGAGACAGGAGGATCTCACATTTAAGACTAGCTTGGACCGTGTAGCAAAATCTTCTCTCAAAAAGGAGAAAAAGTTTCATTCCATTTTTAAATTCTAACAATTCCGTGAAAGACTAAGTACAGAACTGATGGAATGCTAAATGCTGTCTAAGAAGTTAAAACAATTTGTCCAGGACCCATGACCGTGTAGCTCATTAATAACATAACTAACATGTTATACTTAGGTTGCTTGATTGTGACTTTCAGAATCACGTAAAATGCTCATTTAAAATACTGAATTTTAAACAGAATTTCTTAAGTTTGGATCCAGTATTTTCCCCCCAGTTCCCTAAGTGATATACATGTAGACTAAAGACCAAAAACTACTGGCTTAATCACTCAAGTGTTATGATCATGGCACAAGTGGGACCCTCGCAGGTCCCATGGAGGGTGAGGACCACAGGCAGGAGACAAATCTGACAAACAGACAGAGCTTGAGAGTTGAGTTTATTGATAGAAGGGTAAAGGGGAGGAGAGAGAGAGAGAGAGAAAGAGAGAGAGAGAGGAAAGGGGGAGACAGAAAGCTACCTCCTCAGAGAAAATGGCAGAAAGAAAGAGGAGAGTGAGTAGGTGGGCTTGTCTCTTAAAGGGACAGGGTACTGTTTGCCATGAATGCAGGTGTGAAGCAGGGCACAGGGCATGACACACTGTGCCAGGTTCCCAAGGGGCAGGGCCAAGGTGAGCCTGGATACTAACAACTCAGGATTTAACTATTTTTTTTAAATAAAAAAAGCAAACAAAGTACTTCTGGAAATGGGTATGTTATACAATATTATTTTCCTAAAATCCATGTTCCGCAAAAATCACTGGCTTGCATTAAAGAAAAGACAATTGGCCAATCTATGTGTTAGTCGGCTTTCCATTACCGTGACTAAATATACAAGATAATCAACTTTAAAAGAAAGAAAGTTTTATTTTGAACTAATTGAGAGATTTCAGTTGCTGGCTATTCAGTCATATAGCTCTGGACCTGAGGCAGCATGGTATATCATGATGGGAACACATATCAAAAAATACTGACTATATCTTTACCTCAGGAAGTAAAGACAGACTAGGGCTGCAATTCCTTAGGGCATTTCTCCAATGACCTGTCTTTACTAGGCACTTAAAGGCTCCACCACCTCCCCATCGCATAACAGGCTGGTGACTAAGTCTTTAATCCATGGGCAATCGGGGGAAACTCAGTCAACCTATAGGAATACACAAAAATACTGCTTTTGTTGCAGTCAAATTTTCTATAAAATCAGTTGCCTAGATTAGGGCTTACCAACACTGGTCCTCAGAAGAAATCCAGCATATTGTATATTTGTAAATATAATATTTTATTGAAACAGGGTCATGCCTATTCAGTGTCATGTTTACTTCTTCACTAGCAAGATAGAAATGAACAGCTGTGACAGAAACTACATGGATGCAAAGCTAAAAATGTGTACAGAAAAAGTTTGAGAACAAATGGCCTATATTGTACTTTTAAGTACAAGAAAATCAGACAGAGCCAAGGTCCTTTTTATAAAACGCATAAAGGGCAAAGTCAAGAATATTTCATGAAGAATCCGTATGCAACAAGAATACTAAACTGACATCCTATAATAGTCAGGGGGAAAAGGAAATGGAAGTAAATGATTCTACTAGCATGTGAGTTCACATTGGTTGGGTCCCTTTCACTGGTAAAACTTTTTAGTGAGTAAATAGAAAAGGTTACTCAGGAGGCTGGAAGACTGTTGAGTGACTGCCCAGGGAGATGAAGAATTAATGTCTGTTTCATCCAAAACAGGTTCTCACACAGGAAGAACAAAGAGCAACTCTTCATGCTATACAAGTTACTTTCCTCGTTGCTGTTACTAAACGTCTGACAAGAAGCCAGGTGAGGGAGGAAGGGTGTGTCTTGGCTGATGGTTTGAGGAGACACAGTCCATCACAACGGGGAAGGCATGGTGACAGGAGTTGGAGGTGAGTGACCTCGTGGCAGCTGCAGTCTGGAAGCGCAGACTGACGCCAGCTCTCAGCCAAGCTTCTCCTTTCAGTGCAGTTCAGGATCCCAAACACATGCAGGGTGGGTCTTCCTGCCTCCATTAACCCAATGTAGAAATGCCCAGAACCTTGTCTCTTCAGTGATTCTGGATCCTGTCAAGTTGACAATCAGTGTTAGCCATTGTATAAATTCCTCTGGATAAGTAAAATGAGTTTCTTGGGGGTTTCTTACAGCGCAGTGGAAAACGCGAAATGGCAGTATTTTCCTGAAGTCACCAACTACCCTACCTACTGAGCTCTTCCTTTCAATGGCTGTGGCTTTGCAGCAGGGTTGGTGCGAGCTTCGGTTCGGAGCTTTGAGCTAGCATTAAAGCTGCAGAGGTGATGACACAAGGCCCAGGCGAAACCAGACTCTAGCGGTTACATGTCTCAGTGCGCTCTCTCCCTGCCCTTACCAGGTACTTTGCTGATCTCAGCAAACACTGCCTAGGTGTGGGAGGCTTGTTTTGCTTCAGTCTGGCATGTAGCTCAGTGGCATGGAAGCTTGGAAGCTGTTGAAGATGGAGCTTACCGTGACTAATATCTGGGGGTCCATCTCACTACCAGGAAGCTCACATGACCAATTATGGCCAACCCATGAACTGGAAGCCTAAGAGAAATGTGTCACTTCTCAACCAGCACAGTTAAGTCAGGGCGCCTTTCAAGTCCTTTCCTTCACGGAGTCTACAGGTGAAGAAAGAGCATCCTCAAGGCCCGAGTCACCACTGGAGGAGGGCTGCTAGGAGCTGGCAATCACACAAAGAGTAGTCCTTGGTCCCACTGTAGCAGCATCGTCTGCGTGCTCACTAGAAAGGCAGGAGCTTGAGCCATGTCTCCAACCTGTAGACTCGGGGTTTCCTGGGGGAATTCTGGGACTGTTTGGAAGCAAACCCTAAAGAGGATTCTGATGTAGCTGAATTTTGGAAACCAATTACCTAACCCACATAGATCACGTGTGAACAGGAATCTTGTATATATAACAAAAACCTGCTGGGTTCTGCTACCTGGACTAGCCTAACCTCTCCTGACCCTTGTAGAGTAGACTACAGGGTGCTTAATTTCCTCCTATCATTGGCTCCGCCTGAGCATCTCTGGCATATTCATCACTTTCTGGTCACAAGCAGTCAAAAATTTCCTTCCAATTAACATTTTCATTCTCAGATTTTATTTAACTTTACTACTACTATTATTGTTGTCATCGTCATCATCATTTTGTGTGATACACATGTATGAGCATGCTCATGCCAAGCTGCATGTGTGGAGGTGAGAGGACAACTTTGTGGAAGGATTCCAGGGATCAGATTCAGATTGCCCTCTGATTCGAATGCTAATCTCCTTCAAAAACAACTCCCAGACGCACTGGGATAATAATGTATTAGGTAGGTAACACTTAGCTCTGTAAAGTTGACACCGAAGACCTAACCATCACAATGAACAATTGTGGTCTTTGTGAAGGTGCAGCTGGTGTACAACAGTCAGGGAGCAACCACATCAGCCTGCCCTGCCCGTGACACTGTTCCACCAGCCAGGGGTAACGTGGGGATAGAAATCACTAACAAGGAGAAACTAGGGGATAGCCAGCTCTCAGGGAGGCTCCCAAACCTGCTGGAGATGTACACTATGTATTGAGATGTGTCTCTCATTGGCCATGCAGCAGAATTAACAAAGCCCACAGGTCTAAGGCACTGAAACGCCGAAGAGACTGCCCTGACTTGCCTCCGACTCAGTCCATATTGTATACCTGTTGTGGTTCTCAGTGTTGATTCCTTTTAATATCCCCGGGGGAGTCCTAACATTACCTGGTCCAGGTACAAATGAAGTTTGTGACTTTGGGAGTAAGGGCCAGCACTGGACTTGGGGAAAGGTCCTGGCTGACTTGAATGTGAGCCCGACTTTGGAATCAGCTCTCTACAGTTAAGCCAACCCTTTGGGCAGGTGTCTGCATCAGGAAACAGGTGCTTGAATAAGAGGGTGGCCGGGGACAGTGCAGAAAGGCCCAGCAAAATTCAAATTCCGAACAAAACTCACTTTCTATATATCCTAAATATACAGGAGGCATACTTAGCCTTAAAGCGTTTTCATTCCGTATTTTCATTTGCCACCTGAGCCTCACCTCAGAGACGATTATGGAAAACATTTTCCTAGAAAACAAAGTGGACTGCAGGGGATAGAGCCATGCCTCTGGGGCAACTGCCAGCAGAGAGTCTTCCCTTCTGCAGGTGGGTTTGCTAGGTCGGCACTAATATTAGCAAGCACTGGACACAGAACCCAGCCCCTCACAAGTTCTCAACAAACGTCAGCTGTTGTTCATTCATGAAAACATGCTTGTGTGCACACACGGAATACACCACCTTGGTATTCATTCCAGTGGAGCATTTCTCTAGACCAGTGGTCCTCCACCTTCCTAATGCTGCAACCCTTTAATATAGCCCCTCATGTCGTAGTGACCCCCCAACTATAAAATTACTTCAATGCTGCTTCATAACTGTAATTTTGTTACTGCTATGAATTGGAATGTAAATATCTGTGTTTTCCAATGGTCTTAGGTAACTCCCGTGAAAAGGTCATTTGATCCCCCACCTAAGAGGTCACGACCCACAGGTTGAGAACCGCTGCCCTAGACCGTGTCTATTATGATCTGCTTTATAAAATACTGGTGTCAGCTTCAATTTCTCAGGAAAGCTTGCCCTGGGAAACATCTGGCTGGCTTGCTGTTGTGAGCTCATATTTCCGTGTCCTCTTGCAGTATCCCTGTCGATCTGTGATTTTGATCTGTGAGGAAAACAAAATCAAGAATAATCATAATGAAAAATCTCTCTGACATTTTACTGAAGCACCTTCAATGTGTTAAATGCAGCACCAAGTCAAGCTATTTAATAAGCATTTGTTGCTTCATACATGTGGTTCAGTTTCTCCCTCAGAAAGCTAATCACACTCATTGATTCGTGGAGGGTATTCGAGAAGACCTGAAGGGAAAGGAGAAAGGATGAAGAGGAAATCATGAGATAGTCACAAAGCGTTCATTGCATAATACCATTTAAAAACAAAAATATGGTACAAACACAAAACAAGATACATAAGCAAGACTGAAGTCAAAGAGGAACCTAGAATATGAGTAGGCTTTAGGGTGGGGCCACAGAGGAGATGGCTTTCAGAAGTGCTCAGTCAAACATCTCCTCATTTGACCCACAGATGTTACACTTCCTTGGAGCCTCCAGACCCTTCCAGAGTTCAGTTCCAGGTCAGTGATGTATTCCTGGACCCAGGACTGGCTGGGGTCAGCCCAGATCTGCCAACCTCTCTAGGCCTGGAAACTTCAGAGAAGGGTAGAAAGGTGAAACCTTAAGGACATCCACAGAGGACCCCTATATCCTCCTCTTCCAATACATCTCAGGGCCTGACTTTGTGTTCCCCAAATCTCCCCCGATCTTAGGGATTGCGGATCTGCTCTAAGCATCTCTGAGGTCTTTGGAAAGCCAGTTTCCTTCTGGCATCCCGTCTTCGCAATGCCCAGGGATCATGCCGGTCCTCGGCCAGGTCAGAACACCCAGGAGCCTCCCTGATGGGCCTTAGGGAACCACAGAGCCCCTCCCAGCTTCCCGGTCATATGATAGCCAGGCACAATCTCTGTGGGATCTTCCGTGAGCTCAAGAAGCAGCAGGCAAGTGTGTTAGGGATGTTTTCTGTGAGAGACAGAATGAAAAAAACTAAGGAGCCATGCAGAGGAAGAGATCAGCTAGCCACGCTGTGCCCTCACCCTGAGGAATGGGTAGAAGTGTGTGCCAACAGTACTCACGGTGAGGACAAGGGAAGCTGGCATCTATTCTCTGACATTTTTATTAGATTTATCTATTTTACTTTCTTTGGGTGTTTCTTGTTTTTTGTTTGAAACTCTACATCTCTCTATAGAGAATTTAGTTTTTGGATCAAATTTCTTCTGCTTCTCATTGAGAAATGCCTGGATTTCACAGGAAAGACATGGATCTGCCACATTGGTAGGAGCTAGTTGAACCCAATGTTTTTTCTTGCCAAAATCTGTTGGGCTTCCATTTCCCATTCAGAAACTAGGACATTCACTCCCCGGGGCTCTCAAAACAGATTAGAATTGCTAAAACCTTCTCAAAGGAGAATTCTCTGGGAAGTGATCTATAAGTCCCTAGGGTTCCCCACTTGGAGGGTGTCAAGCACATACTTGGGCATCATGGTCCCAGCCATAGCCAGACACAGGCATGAAGGACGGTCCACAGGTGGTGGCACAGGTGAGAAAGAAGAGGGTTTCAATGAAGAACATGCTTCCCGGGTCTAAGACATCAACTCTCTTTATAGGCACCCCGGGATTTGGAAGATGAAACACCGGGGAGATCAAGAGGGACTTTTAACCATGTTACTGGCACCTGCAAGGCATGGACCAGGAGAGGCTCGGGTCACCACAAAGTCTCAGGCAGTTTGTAAGCCTGGTTCAGCAGATTTCTCACTGGGGAAACAGTTTCCGCAGAGAGGAGGTGTGATATTGGGTTGCTGGGTAGCTGGAGACTTCTCGTCAGAGCAGATCTGCATACCAAGCTCTTTCCGCAGAGCCTCCTAGCAGCCTCTCCAGTTATCCCAACTGTGCCATGGGCCACAGGGGCTAGTGCCACAGAGTCCTGAAAAGCACAACCCAAGCCAAGACCATGCCTTGTGTGAGGATAGCAGAACTAGGGAAGCAAGATTGAGGGTGGCAACAGGTGTGGTGTGTCACGTCTGTAATCCTGGCACTTGGGAGGTGGAAGCAGGAGAGCTACATGAATTCATGGCCAGCATGTGCTACCTAGTGAGTTCCAGGCCAGTCTGGTATATGTATATGTGTGTATGTTTATGTATACGTATATGTATTTAGAGAGACCGTTTCCAAAAGAACATAAGTGTGCCCCATAGCTAACGCAGGTTCATAATTATAAACCACAACAGCTTATGATAAGAAACAGACTGCTTCGATGAGTTAAACAGTTATTTAAAGGCTGAGTTTAACACTCTTTTTCTTGCTTTGAGACAGAGTCTTGCTCTGTAGCTCAAGCTGGCCTCGAACTTGCCCAAACATGCAATCCTCCTGTCTGTGCCTCCAGAATGCTGGGGTTATAGGCTGAGTTCACTGTTCTTATGGCTTTAGCCTGGCTCCCTTACTGGTCAACATATTTTTTTTCCTTAGAAGCATCCAAGCTACGTGACCTCACAATCCTTCACACCCAGGATGTGGCGGAAATGTTACCTATCGCCCAGGTCATGATGTCATCACCATGTACCTCACCCTCTGTGGTGAGGGAGGTGTTATCCCAGCTCGGGTCAGAGTTTGGCTCTGTGGGAGGAAGCATTCATCTGTAGATCCGCTGTGTACTTACTGTTATCACCCAACATCCTGCCTCCTCGTGCTGTGGTCAGTGTTTCCATACAGTCGCCCTTGAAAAGTGAGCAAATCAACTCTTGTTCATCCTGACCACGTGGTCCTCCCTGTATCCCAGAGTGTGCAGCACTAGGTAATTCCTCTGGTCAATCCTAGTCCATAGTTGACTAGGGAACACGGCTGGAGCCCCA
Source organism: Ondatra zibethicus (assembly GCA_004026605.1). Classification (NCBI taxonomy): domain Eukaryota; kingdom Metazoa; phylum Chordata; class Mammalia; order Rodentia; family Cricetidae; genus Ondatra; species Ondatra zibethicus. The sequence goes on along the minus strand of PVIU01009804.1, from coordinate 48,563 downwards.
GGAGGGTGCAGTCTGCATTGAGAACCTCACCTTGGCTCCACCCACAATCCTCTGTGGGCCGGACTTCACACAGCTGTTTCTGTTGACAGCCTCCTCCGGGCAGCCTTTAGCTTAGTCCAGTGGTTCTCAGCCTTCCTAATGCTGTGACCCTTTAATGCTGTGACGCTTTAACACAGTTCCTCATGCTGTGGTGACCCCCAGCCACAGAATTATCTTGTTGCTATTGCATAACTCTAATTTTGCTAGTTAAGAATTATAATGTAAATATGCGACCCCTGTGGGTTCTTGACCCACAGGTGGAAACCACTGGCTTAGTCTCATCCAGTTCTTGAAGCTCTCTTAAGCTTGGCCTTCATTTTAAAGTTGTTTCTTATGCTTTGGTCAGATATTTGAACCATATATATTCCTGTGGCTTTGAATTATCTAAGAAGAAAACAAAGACCTTCACTCCAGGTAGCCATGTTCTGGGCTGCTCACCAAAGACTCTTATCTGTCCTGGTCTCTAGGTCTGAAAAGCAAGGGGAGGCTTGGGCCAATTTTCAATTGGGAAAATGAAGGCCTTGAGTTTACCATAGTGGCACACACCTGCAATCCCAAGTCCAAAGACTTGGAAGGTGGAGGCTGGAGAAGAGGGAGTTCAAGGTTATCAAAACAGATATGTGTGTGTGTTACATAGGGTTATTAGCAAAATGAAAGCAAGGGGTGGAAAGGCATAAGTAGGGAGGGATTTGGGAGTATGGGGAAAACCAGGGGTGGAAAGGAGAACTAACAGAAAATGCAAAGGAAGAGTGTATGGAAACCCACAAGGAAGCTTATTGTCCCACAGCCCAATTAAAAAACTAATTAGAGGAATAATAAAATGTGTGTGAAATGAAAGAAGAGGGGGGATACTGGGATGGCTTTTAAAGGATTAAGTGTGGATGAGACAAGGTGGGAGGGGAGGGGAGGGGAGGGGAGAAGGTGGCGCATGGGCTAAGCACGACTAAGAATGGATGAAAAAGCCTTTGGACACACACCAATTAGTATCCAGTGACCTAGTATCTTTTATTTGATAATATCTTTTATTTTACTAGCCAGGGATGTTCAAGGAACCACCCCAAGGACCCTAATATAAACTTGGGGAGCCGTCTTAAGCAATCATGAAGGTTGATGAACCCCAATATTTTGGGGGTAATTTGGCAAGTTGAAAACTAATGGTGTAGTCCCATTGTTCAGCCCAAAGAAATAAGAACAATCAACCCCCTCAGAGACAGGAGAGTCAGGCTTTTTGTTCTAAACCAACCATCAACTGATTGAGCGAGGCCTGTCCTGTCAAGAATGGCACTCTGTTCTACTTGGCTCACTGATGTAGATCTTAATCTCTTCTGAAAATGCCCTCACAGAAATGCTCACTTGTTCATCTGGGAATTTTCTGGCCCAGTCAAGTTGAAGCTTAGATTTAACCGTCACTAAGTGTCACTTCCCATCACTCTGTAGTCCCTTAGGTAGACCTGTGTGTGGTCTGTCACTGGACTCCGCATCCTATCCCATTGGCTTATCTTGTGTCAATAACATATTGTCTTAATTGGTACAGGTCAGTTAAAGACCCTGTCACCTAAAGAGCACAGCCCCCTGCTTGGTTCTTCTGTGTTGGCTTGTTGGATTTCCATAGTGTTGATATTTTAGGAACAGAATTTACCCAGTTCCACAATGAGGCACCCTGGCTCTAGCTAACCAGATCATTCCCCTGGGATGTGCTTTTCTGCCTCCATGAACACCAGGCACACACATGGTAAACATACATATACACAGTCAAAATACACACACACACATATTAAAATATATTAAAAATAATCATCTTTTCCAAGAAAAAGAACCTCACCGGGGCTCAGATCCGATGCTCTGTGGTGAGGGGAACGTTCTGATCTCACCCACAGAACTTTTGAAGCCAGGAGAAACTGAGTCATTCTAAAACTGCAGCAAAGCCTACATCACACCGCAGGTCAGACTGAAGCAGTGTCACACTCCAGCAACCTGAAAGGAGAGGCACATCTCTTCTGGGTGTGTTACTAATTTCAGTCCATCCCCAATGGTATTTTACTTTTAGAAATCCCAATATACAATAACAAATTATGATTCATGTGAAGAAGCAAGAATATATCTGCTTAAGGATAAAAAACTAAGACATATACGGAAGTAGAGTATAAAGTAGTGTCATATACGGAAGTAGACATATACGGAAGTAGTATAAAGTAGTGTCATGTGTATGAACGTGGACTCCAAGAGACAGGGTTGTGAAAATAAGGAAGGAAAATGGAAACAAATGATTAATGAAATACGTGAAGCTACAGAGCCAGATTCTCAGGAATTCTACAGAATTTATAAAGTGACATCGAGGTACAACATAATGACAAAAAACAAGGTAGCAAATCTTCAGAGCATAGATACTCAGGAGTTAGAGAAAACTGCACTTTTAATTAAAATATCATTGTGCCTGCTTTCTTTGGAACTTAGGTTTAAATTTCTATTCTCATTTTGTACTGTGAGCTTTTTGATAAACTTTTAATGTTTTCCCTTTTATTTGTGATGATATCGATTTGTTGTGTAGTGAAATAGTAAAGAAAATAAAAATTTAACTGTAAAAAAAGATTAATTACAGTGAAACAGCAATATAAATATAAATCTGTGTGCCATGTGTGCACTTGGTGACCACAGGCCAGAAGGCATCCAATCCCTGGGAACTGGAATTACAGACCATTGTGAGCCCCCGTGTCCACCCTGGGAATGAAAGAGAAGCAAAGTGTTCTTAACCACTGAACCATCGTTCCAATTTCTTGATGTCAAAAATTTTTAAGAAGTTATTAAGACAAAAGGGAAGAAATATTGGACAGAATGTTGGACTTGTAGAAGGGTATTAAGTAGAAACAAAGCAATAAATATTTGGGAAAATAGAAAAATATGTCTTAATATCTTCCTACTCCTCTTCTTCCTCCTTTTTCTCCATTGAGACACTGATGAGGCCCAGGCTAATTTAAATTCCATATACAGACAAGAATGACCTTGAAGCCGGTGGTGGTGGCGCACGCCTTTAATCCCAGCACTCGGGAGGCAGAAGCAGGTGGATCTCTATGAGTTCGAGACCAGCCTGGTCTACAAGAGCTAGTTCCAGGACAGGCTCCAAAGCCACAGAGAAACCCTGTCTTGAAAAAAAAAAAAGAATGACCTTGAACCTCTGATCCTCTGTCCTCTATCTCCAGTGTGAAGAGATTATGGGTCTGCACCTCCATGCCCAGTAGTTATATGGGGTGTTGGGGAATGAACTTGGGGCTTCCTATATACTATGTAACCCTCTACTCAACTACATCATAGCCCTTTTAATCCTGTTAGATAATATACTTTATAATAATATCAACGATTTAAGCAAAAATAAATGTGTTGTGAGATAAATAGCGTTTAAAGAAGGGAAACTTTAGACAATGAGTGTGCAAATACAGCCTGGGAAAACAGTTGGAGAGTGTGTGAAGATGCTCACACCATCCATACAGTAGTGTAAAATAGTAAGTAAGAGAAAAGAGGTACTAAAAGATATCTAATTAACAAAAAAGGGAAGAAAGAAGACAAAAAAAGAAAAACCATTTTAAGACATAAATATTTATGATTCTCAAAATAATCAAGATAAACACAAGAATCAACCTAGAAGAAATATATCTTATATGACATCAGTTGCATACACCATATACTTATTAGATCTAATAAAATCAGTGGAAAATTAGGCACCACAATATTAATAGTGATAAGCAGTGATCATTCTCCTCCTCCTTAACAATTCTATGAAAAGCTGGATATGGCTCACATGGAATGCTGGCCCAGGAAATGTCTCAGTGGCCCTAAGACCTGAGTTCAGAACCCCAGCACCAACTTTAAAGCTGAACATGGTGTGCACACCTCTAACCCTGGTATTGGGGGAATGGAAATTGTGGCAGATTTGGCCTCAAGAACTATATTGAATAGTTATGGAGAGAGTGGACAACCTTGTCTTGTTCCTTATTTCAGTGGGATAGCTGGGAGTTTCTCTCCATTTAGTTTGATGTTGGCTGTTGGCTTGCTGTATATTATTTTGCCTTAATTATGTTTAGGTATGTTCCTTGTATCCCTGCTCTCTCCAAGACCTTTATCATGAAGGGATGTTGTATTTTGTCGAAGGCTTTTTCAGCATCGAATGAGGTAATCATGTGGTTTTTATTTTTTGTTTGTTTATATGGTGGATTACATTGATAGATTTTCATATATTGAACCATCCCTGCATCTCTGGAATGAAGCCGACTTGATCATGGTGGATGATTTTTCTGATGTGTTCTGGGATTCGATTTGCCAGTATTTTATTGAGTATTTTTGCATCAATGTTCATGAATGAGATTGGTCTGTAATTCTCTTTCTTAGTAATCTATTTATGTGGTTTGGATATCAGGGTGATTGTAGCCTCATAAAAAGAGTTTGTCAATATTCCCTCTGTTTCTATTGTGTGGAACAATTTGAGGAGTATTGGTATTAGTTTTTCTTTGAAAATCTTGTAGAATTCTGAGCTGAAATCATCTGGTCCTGAACTTTTTTGGTTGGGAGACTTTTGATGACCGTTTATATTTCTTTAGCAGTTATAGGTCTATTTAATTTGCTTATCTGGTTTTGATTTAATTTTGGTAAGTGATATTTATCCAGAAAGTTGCCCATTTCCTTTAAGTTTTCCATTTTTGTGGAGTACAGGTTTTCAAAATATGATCTTATGATTCTCTGGATTTCCTCCACATCTGTTGTTGTGTTCCCCTTTTCATTTCTCATTTTGCTACTTTGGATATTCTCTCTCTGCCTTGTGGTTAGTTTGGAAAAAGGTTTGTCTATTTTGTTGATTTTCTTTGAAGAACCAACTCTTTGCCTCATTGATTCTTTGTATTGTTTTCTTTGTTTCTGTTTTGTTGATCAGCTTTCAGTTTGATTATTTCCTGCTGTCTAGTTCTTTTAGGTGAGTTTGCTTCTTTTTGTTCTAGAATTTTCAAATGCTTTGTAAATTCACTAGTGTGGAATTTTTCCAGCTTCCGTATGTAGGCATTTAGTGCTATGGATTTTCCTCTTAACACTGCTTTCATTGTGTTCCATAAATATGAGTATGTTGTGTGGTCATTTTCATTGAATTGTAGGAGTCTTTAATTTCTTTATTTCTTTCTTGACCCAATGAAGCTTCAGGTGAGCATTGTTTAATTTCCAGGTGTTTGTGGACTTTCTGGAATTAGTGTTGCTGTTGAATTCTAATTGTAAGCCATGGTGATCCGATAAGATACATGGGGTTATTCCAGGTTTTTTGTATCTGTTGATGTTTGTTTTGTTACCTAGTGTGTGGTCAATTTTTGAGAAGTTCCATGAGGTGCTGAGAATAAGGTATATTATTTTATGTTTGGATGGAATGTTCTATAAATGTCTGTTAAGTCCATTTGAGTCATCTGTTAGTTCCCTTATTTATATCTGTATATATATCTGTTAGTTCCTCTGTTAATTTTTTGTCTGACAGACCTGTCCAAGGGTGAGAGGGGAGTGTTGAAATTTCCCACTATTAGTGTGTGGGGTTTAATGTATGATTTAAGCTTAAGAAGTGTTTCTTTTACATATGAGGGTGGCCTTGTATTCGGGCTTTCAATAGTCAGTACTGAGATTTTCTCTTGATGGATTTTTCCTGTGACTAATATGAAATTTTCTTCTTTGTATCTTTTAGTTTGAAGTCTATTTTGTTAGATATTAGAATAGCTACACCAGCTTGTTTCTTAGGTCCATTTGATTGAAAAATTTTTCCCAATCCTTTACTCTGAGGTGATGTCTGTCTTTGAGGTTGAGGCGTGTTTCTTGTATGCAGCAGAAGAATGGATTATGTTTCTTATGCAGTGTTAGCCTGCTTTTTATAGGTGAGTTGAGTCCATTTATATTAAGGGATATTAATGACCAGTGATTATTAGCTCCTGTTATTTTAGTGTTCTTTGTTGGTGATGTTTTGTGTGTTTTCCCCTTCTTTGGGATTTGCTGCTGTGAGATCATCTATTGTCTGGGTTTTTGTTGATGTAACCAACTTCATTGGGTTGTAGTTTTCCTTCTAGTATGTTGTGTAGGGCTGTTTGTGGTAGGTACTGGTTAAATCTGGTTCTGTCATGGAATATCTTGTTTTGTCCTTCTCTGGTGATTGAAAGTTTTGCTGGGTATAGTAGTCTGGGCTGGCATCTGTGGACTCTTAATGTCTGCATAACGCTTGACCTTCTGGCTTTCACAGTTTCCATTGAGAAGTCAGGTGTAATTTTGATAGGTCTGCCTTTATATGTTACTTGGCCTTTTTGCTTTGCTGCTCTTAATATTATTTCTTTATTCTGTATGTTTAGTGTTTTGATTATTATGTGAAGAGGGGACTTTTTTTATCCAGTTTATTTGGTGTTCTGTAAGCTTCTTGTATCTTCATAGGCATATCTTTCTTTAGATTGGGAAAGTTTTCTTCTATGATTTTGTTAAATATATTTTCTGTGCTTTTGAGTTGAACTTCTCCTTCTTCTATACCTATTATTCTTAGGTTTGGTCTTTTCATGGTGTCCAATGTTTCCTGGATATTTTGTGTTAAGCTTTTGTTAGATTTAATGTTTTCTTTGACTGGTGAGTCTATTTCCTCTATTGTATCTTCAGCACTTGAGATTCTCTCTTCCATCTCTTGTATTCTGCTGTTTATGCTTGCGTTTGTTGTTCTTAATCATTTTCTCATGATTTCTGTTTCTATAATTCCCTCAGCTTGTGTTTTCTTTATTGTCTATATTTCAGTTTTCAAGTCTTGAATAGGTTCTTTCATATGTTTGATTGCTTTTTCTTGGTTTTCTTTAAGGGATTTGTTGATGTCTTCCAATTTTTTGTTTGTCTTTTCCTCCATTCCTTTGAGGGAATTTTTCATTTCCTCTTTAAGGGCCTCAAACATTCTCCTAAAGCTATTTTTTAGGTCATTTTCTTCTGCTTCATCTATATTTGGCTGTTCAAGTCTTGCTATTGTAGGGCCACTAGTTTTTGCTAGTGTTGTGTTGCTTTTTGTGGTGTTGCATGTGTTCAGCTACCCATATTTTCCTCTGATTGGTGTAGTTGGGGCTGTCTGTGACTCTGGTGATCAGTCTTCCAGGTGTCAGTAGATCCAAGACTCAGATGGTTGTTCCTTGTGGTACAGTCAGAGCAACAGTTCCACAGTTCTTATTGGTCACTCCCTGTTCCTGGAGGTCGCTCAATACTCCCAGGATTTGCTCTGTAATACCAGGGGTCATTCAGGCCTGCTCTGGCAGAGGTCGCTGGCTCAGGCCTGCTCCAGCAGGTGTCACTGGCTAAGGCCAACTACCTCAGAGGTCACTAATTCATGCCCAGTCCAGCAAAGGTCTCTGGTTCTGGCCTGGTCCCTCAGCGGTGGCTCCCTTGTACCTGCTTCTGTGGAGTTTGCTGCCTCAGGCCTGCTCTGGCAGAGGTCACTGGCTCAAGCCTGTTTCCTTAGATGTCCCTGATCTGGGCCTGCTCCCATGGAGGTCCCTGGTTTGGGCTAGGACCTGCAGAGGTCTCTGGTTCTGGCCTACTCCCTTGGAGGTCCCAGACTTACACCTGGACCCACAGAGGTCCTGGCTCAGGCCTACTCCCTTGGAGGTTCCAGACTCACTGAGAAAATAATTTCTATTACTGCCTTTTGATAAATACTTTCTAAGTTTCCCAATAGCTGCTTTTAAATTAGTGAATGGCGGTTAAAGCACTTGTTTTGTACTGTTTAGCTCAGAAGACCAATATTTTTTTTTATTTTTGACTGAATTGCCAGTGATCTCAGAATGCAGTCAAGAAATGCTATGACTTTGGGTTCCATGTATGAGAACTCAATAAGCACAGAATGAAGTTACTTTTAATTACATCTTTATTTAACACATGAAAACTTCTTTCTTGTCATTGGCCCCTAGACAATATGCCACCAAGATTGTTTATCTATGGTCTATATGGTATTAGGTATGATAAATAAGGTAAACCTTATTCTAAGCCCATGGGAGGGAAGCTGGTACAGTGGTTCACACGGTAATTCTAGTACTTAGGAAGCTGAGTAGGGGGGTTGTGAGTCCAAGGCCAGCCTGAGCTACCTGGTAAGACTCTACTCGAAAAGCCAAAAGGTAAAAGTTACAATTTTTTAAGTGCCCAGGGGCATATGAATGGGTTATATACAAATACTGTGTCATTTTGTGTAAGGAACTTGAGCTTCCTCAGACTCAAGTGTCCATAGGAGTTCTAGGCCTGGTCCCAAACACACTCTGGTGAGCAACTGGATGTAAGAATAAGTGAACTAATGAACGAGTGAAGATTAGTTATCGAAAGGGGAATGAGGTCAGGAGGAAGATTTGCTCTCCACCTTTTATTTGTTCTTTCTGGGCACATCATTGCCTTTGAAGAGCATCATACTCAGAGATGAGAACTCAAGTATTACAAAGGTGATGCTTCAGCCCCTGATGTGGAAGAAGCCTTTTCTAGAAGTTGAGGCAATGCACAGAAAATACTAATAAACCCTGTGCGTTCTTGGAAGACAGTTTGTAGAACGCCAAAGGCGAGTAAACAGCAGGCAGGAGTCGGCTTTCCAAAGGGCAGTGGGTGAGAAGCCAAAGAGCAGAGTGGAGATGGAGTCTATGAGCTGCAGCCTCTGCTGTTTTAGGCAATCTCCTCTATCTAGACTGTTCTTTTTAAGAAACTCCTTTGTACCTTTGACAAAATACAACATCCTGTCATGATAAAAGTCCTGGAGACACTGGGCTTACAAGGAACATTTCTCAATACAATGAAGGAGATTTACAGCAAGCCCACAGTCAACATCAGCTTAAACAGAGCATTTCCACTAAAATCAGGATGAAGACAAGAATGTCCACTCTCTCCCTACCTCTTCAAAAATAGTACTTGACATAAAAACCTTGCTACAGAAAACCCTTCCATTTACAATGGTGACCTGCCGGCATGACATGCTGGTACATGTTGGCGCAAATGTGGGAGTAGCTAGCAACCATCTGATCGGATTTAAGGACCACTCTATGAGATGGAATCCATGTCCAACACTGTTTGGGTAGCCAAGCATCTAAGGGTAGATAAGTTGTAGACCTAGGGAAAAACGAAATACTATTGTTATGCTAAAGAAACATAGCAATAAACAATACCTAATGACGTTCTGCTATACCCATAGATTAGTGTCTTGCTCAGCCACCATCAGAGGAGCTTCCTCCTGCAATAGATGAGAACAAATAAAGAGGTCTGGACAGCATGCAGAGAATGAGAGACCTTGAAGGACTCAACCCTAAATGGGCTGTCTCCCTCTAATCCTTCCCCTCAGGGTTCAGGGAATCATACAGAAGAGGGGGTGAAACAGGTATAAGAGCCAGAGGGATGGAGAACGCCAAGGAAATAGTGTCATCCAGAAACAATGGGACTGATGCACATATGAACTCACAGAGACTGGGGCAGCATGCATAAGACCTGACTCAAGTCAAACAGAGTCCCAGCCCCAAGATGGGGGAGTAGGCACAAGCTCCCCTTCCCAACCAAGAAGCCACCTCCAATTAACAACTGCTCAAAAAGTAAAGATTTGTTTCTCCCGGGAAGTCTCACCTAAAACCACACCTAAGGGAAGGTCCCATGCCCAGCAATAGACATTCAACACAAAACGAACTCAAAGACATTTTTGGAGATTTTTTTGTTTTATATTTCTTTGTCTGGGCAATTTTTTAACCTTGTCTTTCCTTGTATATCATGGTTTCTAATTTGAAGTTTTGATGGGATGTATGTGTGTGTGATTCTCATGCTCTTTCTTAGTTTCTTTATTTTCTTTCTTTGTTAGTTTGTTTGTTTTGTTTTATCTTTTGTCTTTTTTATTTTCCTGTTGTTTTCTTGAGAGAAAAAGAAAGCATGGAGTTGGAAGGTAGGGAGGATGGATCTAGGAGGAGATGAGGAGGGTGAATGTAATCAGAATATATTGCATTAAAATAATTTATTTTCAGTAAAAGAGTAAAATCTTAAAAAAGACAAGAAATGGGGCTGGAGAGATGGCTCAGTGGGTAAGAGCACTGGCTACTCTTCCAGAGGTCCTGAGTTCAATTCCCAGCAACCACATGGTGGCTCACAACCATCTGTAATGAGATCTGGCGCCCTCTTCTGGTGTTTGGGAATACATAGAGGCAGAATGTTGTATACATAATAAATAAATCTTTTTAAAAAAAAAGACAAGAAACCCCTTCATCAGCACTGATGTGGCAATGGCGGTAGAGGCAGCTGTTCATTGCATTGAACTGTGGGAACACCACTAAGAAACACCCTCTCTACAGTCTTCTACACTCCCAGCTGGTGATGTCCAGGGACCCAGAGGATCAGACAGACTATGAGATGGTGAGGGAAATGTCTCTGTAGGGATATCTTTGTGCTGTCAGCTACTGCCTGGAAATAAAATGGTAATGTAGGAAGACAGAGTGTGTGGAGTGAGCAATACATAGACTTGCAGCAAAAGATCAAGAGAGACATTTTATAAGTAGACTACGGTTGCCCACTCCAAACTCAAAAGCACCTCACAAAAGGAAGAAAGCCTCTGGGTACTTTGAAAGATCATCATCATAATCATAATGTATCAAGAGCTCTGTATTTTTTGGTACCAACTATGTACTAGGAATTCATGCTGATCCTCTGTTAAATATTGTCTCTGTTCATCAGAGCAACTCATTAAGGTGAATGTTCATTCGGTTCATTGCGCAGGTATGGAAAACAAAGCTAAGGAAAGATAATATATTCACCTAAGCTTACCCAGTCGTGGGTGTTCGAGTGTGAGAGTGACACCCAACATAGTGGCTTCCGTGACCCTTAATAACCTTGAGAGTCCGCATTTATAACACCATATCTTGATTTGTTTTGTGGATTAAGTGAGTTGATGCTTAGCAACTCTTTAGAACACACAAAAGAATCTTGTCTTCATTTCTCCTTCATGTAGTACGAATACTAAGGTGGGAACAAGTCTGCATGCTATTCTTCAGGATTAGCAAGAAAAGGAATCTCTTGCTGCCATATTACTATTTGGTATAGTTCAGGCATTATAAAATATCTTAAATATTTCTGTCAGAGGCACCTCATTCAGCTTTGTAACAACAGAAGAAGTTAGTAGTCAACCCTCTTAGCCTTCATTCTCAACAGGTAATTCTCAAGTCACCTATTTTCCGAAACACCCTACATCTCAAATTCTCCCCTCTGCTCCATCCCTGATATCTCTAGGATAGTCCAGCCAGCATCACCTCTCATCTGCATCCAGACAGAGCTTCCAGCTATATGAGGCTCTTTCTCCAGTTCTTTCCCTGGAGATAATTCTGGGCTTAAAACACTTTAGTTGTATATCTTTGCTTTTAGGACAGAAACAAATTATTTCCTCTTCTCTCCAATGCCTTGTGCAGTACAGCCTTTGCCTTTCCTTCCACCTCCTCTGCCCCATTTTCCAACTCTCCAACCAACTCATCTAGTTCCTAAATTCATTAGCTTCTTCTCATGATTCACCCAGTGAGCTGCTTCCTGATGAAAGGTAATGGCTTCTACCCATCAAAATAATGATAGCCATATGGACATTTTAAAAAGTATCAAAATTGCTTTTAAACTATTTATAAGGTATACAGTAGGCCGGTATAACCAGTTAAGTGAAGAATTCAGACACAGCATTATATAAAGAAAACCCCACAGGAATCCACTAAAAATTACTATTCCTAATAAATGGATTCAGCAAGGTTACAGGATTTAGATTGATATGCAAAAGCCAAAGATATTTTCACATAATACCAACAAAAGTTCCAATGTGAAATTGAGTTTTGTTTATAATAACATCAAAATGAATAAAATACATATGAAAAAGGAGAACAAAGAGGGTAGCGGACACGTGTGGCACGAAAGCAGAAGTGAGAACTCCTTGAAGGGTGGAAGAGAACCAGCCAGAGGGGAAGCAGGGGACACAGGAAAGGACAGCAAGAGAGGGAAATGGATCTGAACAAATCATAGTGCTGCATATGCATGAAGATGCTATACCTAAGTCCACCACTCTGTATGCTAATTCTAAAATTAATTTTAAAATGAAGTACAAGATTTGGATACTGAAAACTAAAAAAGAAATGGAAAGAAATTAAAGAAAAGTTAAGTAAATATAACGGTAGCTCATATTCATGAACTTGAAGACAATCTTATTAAAATAATGGAGTTCCCCTAACATGCTACAGAAGCAAAGCAATTACTATCAAAATCCCAGCTTCCTCCTGCCCCCAGAAATTGACACACTCGGCATAAAAATTTGTGGGGAGACAGACAGACCCAAGACTTTCTCAGAGGCCCTGATGAAAGACGACAAGGGAATTTTGGTTCTGGGTCCTTGTCTAGGAACAGACCCAGCAAGGCTGATTTGGCGCTGGAGCCAGTGCCTCAGAGGAGTCCAGGGTATACAGTTTCTGGGGACCAGACTCCTCCAGCCCCTGGCTATGGCTAGCGGTTCTTAGGCAGCTGTGTCTGAGGTGCCCTTTGTTGTCTTTGCCAACATTGTCTGACTTAGCTCTCTGCTGACCTTGGCTGGTTTTACCCCAGCAAATAGTATATAAGATGCTGAACTTCTTAAGAAACTTATTTGGTCTAAGTCATCAGCTTCTGCAAGACCCAAGGTCCCAGCTATTTGCTTTTGTCTTCTTTATTTCTCATTTTCTCTATTTCTCATCCCTGGTCCTCCCACTCAGCACCTCACAATTCTGACCCCTTATTCCTGCTGGTTCAGAACAAAATTCATGCAGAAACACAAGGAACCAAGAACAAAACAACATAGTACTATAAAAAAGAAGAACAAAGCCAGAGCACTCACCCTTCCTGATTTTGCAACTTACCACAAAAAAAAAGCAATGGATATGGTGTGATTGAGCCATAAGGACCAAGATTTTGATCAATGGAACAGAATTAAGAGTCTGGAAACCTTTACATTTATAGCACATTTTTCCTCTCTATATAGCACATATTATGCAAGCCAAGCCAGGGGTGTAAGGAAGGAGGAGAATCCCTTGAGCAAATGTTGCTGGAACGTTTGGATATTCATATGCAAAAGAAAAATAATTCAGTGGAGAACCCATACACACACTTTTGCTAGTCATCAGGAAAGCTGAAATAAATTTACAGACTGATCCAGATTTGTTCTCTACAGATGAAACTTTCTACCTCACTGTGAGTTTCTATCATTTACAGGTTCCTAAGATAATTCTAAGCCAATGAAAGGGGCAAGTCTTCATAGAACAAGAAAAACCAAAGGGAAATCTGAAGAGATGCATTGGTCTTTTCTGGGGAGGGTGGGGCTCACTTCAAAGTCTTTCACATTTTTTCTCACCTCTCCTTTTGGAGGGCTCTCTCCTACTCTGCCCCTCGTTTACTTCCACTCTGCAACTCTTAGCTTAAAAGGTGGATACCAGGAGAAGTCTTCCCTGCCCCTGAAATCCACTTTAGGGTTTTCTGGTATCCTCTTGCATCCTAGGCTTTTCCTTCCAGCCACTCATCACGATTTGTGACATAAGTGTTTCACATAACCATTCCTTTGCCATCTGACTTTCAAGAGAATATATATCCCTTTCATCCTCCACTAGATTCCAATTTTCTTGTTCTGGTCTCAATAACTATGAGCCAGTTTTAATCAACCATTCAATCCATTCATTAATCAATAAGCCAAACGGCAATAAATACTATCTCAACATTTTATTCTGAATTATGATTTGGAAAGAAAAATGAGCTTTTTGTTTGGATTTCATTTTTAAGTTTTGCCTTGTTCAATATCCAAGCAGTAACTTGTATACTTTTCTCAAAGATTCACATTTGATGTTTTATTTTATTGTTAAAATAGAAGCGAATTAGATTTTTCTGGTATTTTGACCAGCTCTTTTTCTGTACGGTTTAGGTCTAGTTCTGTATATCAGCAAATAAACAGCTATTAAAGCTAATATTAATTGCTTTTTAAATTCTACATACAAAGAGTCATAGAGGCCCCACTTGCAACTAGCCCCCAACTGAAAATAATGTAATGTCTTTCTCTGAGTTAGCACATGCACGATGATATTTCTAAACAGGGGCACATGTAAACCAACAGGAAGATTCGTGATGGAAAGCAGGAAAGGATCAATCAGTATGGCCACATTGGAAAGACAGGAGACCAGACATCCTAGACATCTTCATGTACTGACATGAACTTAAGGTTTACATAGGGGAAGAATTGGGACAAAGGGTAAGAGCTGTGCCTAAGACAGCAGTCTTGGGTGAACAGAGGTGGCTCAGCAGATGTCACTTCTGCCATTGCTCCAGGAGGCAGCTCTGTGCCCACGAAGTAATCATTCCTGTGTGGAGAGACAGCGCCAGTTACTATCATGTGGTTGTTGCCCCACTGAGTGGGAAGACAGTCTTACCATGTGCTGGTCTGTCTGAGCTCATTGTTCCTGGAATCCATGATGACCTGAGGTTTCGGGCAATGACTTCTTTCCAGGGATCATGGCACAGGATGTTGTAAAAGTGAGCAATGAAACACTTTAGTCACACTTTTTTGATGTCTTCAGTCTTGAGGTGAGTTGAGAAAGGCTATATCAGTTTGGAAAAAAACCAACCTTCTATCACTCGTGTTGAGACAGACACCCTTAAATGATTAACATACCAACACGCAGAGTCAAGCAGGAATCTAATCCAAGGTTCTAGGACAGTGGAGACAGATGCAAAATGAGGGCAGAGATTCCAAGATTTATCCTGCTTGTTATTACCCATCAGGCCCAAGAGGAGAATCCAAGTCCTTCCCACAAGATCACCCTTGACTCCTAATAATCACTTAATAAAAACGTTTGCAGTGCAGAGAACTACACTTAGTGATTGCCTTATTTCTAAGCACCACAATTGTCCTACTAGAAAGAGAGAGAGCAGACAGAAAGAATCAACTACCTTCTCATAAGTATGGAAACTAGTATGAAAAGGTTTTATGACCTTTATAGACAAATGAACCTTTGATGTTAATTCAGGGAGTTAACTTTGGAACCTCAGAATTGACACACCATCTTCAATTCCCAGCTACTTCACAGGCCAGTGACAAGTTCCTTAACCCTTGTGACTATATGTTCCTATCAAGTCTACTAGAGTTTGAGGGAGCATTAAATACCATGTAGGAAATATCTAACTAATGTAGGGAAAACTATACGTCCTTCGTAGGGTCCCATCTGGGCTGAGAATTGATGGGAGGAAAGTGATAGTATTTTTTGATGCATGTCTTGGTTGGTACAGGGCGTCATAAGGAAATGACGTCAGTAGCTTACAGGCTAAGCTAGGCAAAAAATAACAGTTACAAAATGATAAAGAGCTTGGGGCAGGTAGGTAATTTGTAATCGAATAGTGACTCTGAAGATAAAAGAAGATTAAGATAACAAAGTTTACACAGAGGGAAACATTTTCCACCTGGGAATGTACCTGCTTTCAAGAATCAAAATGAAGGGCAGAGTAACCTGCACCCATGATTTCGCTGAATGCCTCTAATCCAAAATAGTCTATATGCCAGGGCAGCATATTTTCAAATAGTGTATCCTTAACTCCTTCACACCTTATGAAGCTTATTGACTGTCCCCTACAAAAGGATGCTGTGTTTGGTTAAATATGAGTGAAGGATAAAGAAGCTGACATGGAGTGAAAGGGCAGATTCTGCAAGTCAATACTGGTGTTGCTGTTTTGACTTAGTGTTTTATTTGTTTGGCTGATTTTTGGTTTAGACCCATTTCTAATCTGAGAATAAGTCACCTCCAGCCATTTCGGGGAAACAGAGTAGCATGTCTGAGTCCCTTTGGGAATAGCTTAGCCTGGCTCTGCCCACTTCTACCCAGCTATGAAACAGGACAGTAGCAACTGCTGCTGTATCTCCTAGAGGATTCCAGAAGGTTCCAGATAGCTAATGCATTGTTTTCTGTCAAATCCATAAAGCGTGGCTCAAGGCCACCCTCTGTGCGCCACACTTCATTACCATCAGTGGGATGAAGACTGTTGAAGGAGAAGCCAGCAGCGACCTGCCAAGAGTGCAGATGCAGGGGGAGGCGGAAGACGGCCATTATGAAGGGGGACTTTCAGGCTTGGGCTTGGAGAAGCATGTAGAGGCAGACCTAACATAGTTGGCATCAGAGGAAGGAAGAAGACTGAGGGGTGGTTGGAGAAGGGAGTGAGGTGGATGAGCAACTGAGCCAGCAAATAAAGATTTTGAAAAAGTAATATTTGAAATTTCACACTTCAAAATAGGCAAAGTCTCTATTATTTAAACAAACAACAACACAGAACTAGCTCAGACACCGTATGGCTATTTTTCAGTTTGCACTGTTGTTTGGGATCATTTCCTGAAACATGGTGGAACTTTTGGTGATCTGAGACCTCCTCGGTTTGCTTTGGCTCATCTTCAAGCTCATCCTACCGCCAAAAAAAAAAAGAGAGAGAGAGCAGGGCTATCCAGGCTAACAGGTCAGGAAGGCGGGTGGTGCACTGTCCTTTGAGCCCTTATCCCACAGTCTAGAGACTAGGAAACCTCTTCCTGCCTGGTTGGGACGGAAGCAGTCTTCATACCAGAGTTAAGAGGATGAGCCATAATGGCTAACTCATAGGGCAGGAAGGGCCTGGACAGGGTCACACTGTTTGGAAGCCATCCTGCTTGAGATGGAGGAATCCCCACTTTCCCCAATGGTCCTTAGTCTGCTGAATTCCATTCTGTTCTGAAGCGTTTCTTGGACACTCTGTCATCCGTGTGATGTTCGAGGGCCTGGAGCCTTTGACTGCAACATTAGACACTAATCTACTGCCATCTTGTCTGAACGTTGCAACATTAGACACTAATCTACTGCCATCTTGTCTGAACGTTGCAACATTAGACACTAATCTACTGCCATCTTGTCTGAACGTTGCAACATTAGACACTAATCTACTGCCATCTTGTCTGAACGTTGCAACATTAGACACTAATCTACTGCCATCTTGTCTGAACGTTGGAGAAAGCAGAGCGGGTGCTATGGGAAAGCCATGTTGGACTCAACTGGGCCACCAGACTCCAACAATTCAGACTGAAGCAGAGAGAACTGGAGCCTGAAGCCAGAAGCAGCAAGTCTTATGAAGAGAGGACAAGTGACCCACATTGTGGCCGTGTAATAAAACACAGCTTGTTAGGTGGTCACCACTCTGTTCTTTCGGAAGTTTAAACCTGAACACTGGTCTCTTTCTTTTGTGTGTTTGCTTCTTTGGGTTCCTGTCTTCACCACAGTTCCCAGCTTCACCCTCTCTGTGTGCTTTTCAAAGTGTCTTTCAAATGCTGTAGCTTCTATGAAACCCCACCACCCACCCCACCCACCTCAGCTTCCCAGGGTCCCTCATTCCACAGTTGCTCGGTCCTGCTCTAGCGTCTCCAGCGTTGTGCCCATACAGGTACAGTTCCCACTCTCACAGGACTTCCCTCTTCCTGGGAAGGGAGGGGTCACTTCTCAAGTGCGCAGATGATCGAGATGATCACAGATGGTGGCTGGGACCTCGAAGAACCTGAACCAGCCGGGAAAGGACAGAGAGCCCCTGTAAAAATGTCACAGTGTTCCCTGAAGCCTGAAAAGTGAAGGAAGTCTGGCCAAAATTGAAGCCAGGGAAAGAAAGCATCCCAGGCAGAGAATCCAGGAAAGGTCCTGTGGTTGAGATGATCTTGGGGTGCTCCTCAAATGACAAGCAGGCCAATGAAGCTGGGAAGTTGGAGCGTTGTTAGTCAAGGGTTGTTGGCCAACTGGAGTGGGCCTGACTAAGCGCTCAGAAAGATCATTGCTTCAGGATGGAGAATGGATTCGATAGGAGTAAGAACAAAAATAGGAGATTCAGCAGGAGATCATGACAGTAGTCTAAGTGAAGGACAGCCTGGAGTAAGATGATGACATGAAAACAAAGAGGAGACAGCGGACTACAGAGACATTCTTTAGTCTTTTTTTCTTTTTCTTTCTTTCTTTTTCTTTTTTTTTTCCTTTTTTTTTTTTTTTGAGACAGGGTTTCTCTGTGTAGCCCTGGCTGTCATAGAACTCACTCCATAAACCAGGCTTGGTGAAGCAGGGATTCTGCTCTGTTCCTCTTTGGACTTCTGGAGGTCCAAATCCAGGAAGTACGTTGCAAATTTTGGTGTAACAGAACGGACGGGAAAGAAAAGACTGGTAGCAATGATTTTGATATTTTTAAAATTTTGCATTTAATTACCACTTTGCAATAAACTATTGCTTATCTTGATTACCAAGTGGACTTTGTTTTGTTTCGTGTTTTGGTGTCCAACACTACAGATTCACACCACACCCTGGTTCTGACCTGCCCAGAGTGAGGACTTAATAAATGTCAACAAACATTCAAATGCCGCTGTATCAAGAACAAGATATGATATCAGGACAATGACAGGCTTTAGAGAGAGGAAAATTTGTCCTTGCTTGCTGGTCTCAGGGATTGATAAGGGGACAACAGGATCTGGGGACAGCAGGGATCCCTGGGTGCTTTCCAGGGGCATGAACACCTGTCAGGCAAGGACAAAGTGACAGGCAGGGCAACTTTTTTATCTTGGGTAAAGACAGCACGGGAAAAGAGAGGAACTGGAACCAGGGGGAGGAGGGAAGATGGAAAGAGAGGAGGATACTGGGTCGGGTGTGTCTGGGTCCTGGAGATCAGGGTACAGTCCTCTCAAAGAGTCCCAACCCAGGCGGTAAATTTCCCTGAGCGGGGACCAGGTAAGAGTCCAGGAGTGGGAAATGGGAACTCCTTGAGTTTTAATTTCACACCCCATAAAGCACCCTCAAAACGCACTAAGGGAAAAACAGTTTATGGGTTCATACTCTGAGAATGACGGGGGTGGCATGGAGGCGGGGAGCTCAAGACAAGCAAGCTGTCCATGGAACTCTGAGGTCAGCTCTGTCTGTGCATTTGTGGGTAGACCAGGACGCAGTTGCTGTCACCAGTCCTTCACTGCCAGAGGCAATGCAGCCCTCCCTTCATGACAATCTGAAAAACTGCCCCCAAAGCATCCCTACCATCCAACTCGGGAAGTGGGTCCATGCCACAGCAAAGAAGTAGGCATCGTGACCGTCTGGAGGGCTTTGGGAAATAATCACTTTCTTGAGGACTGTTTTCCTCAAGAAAGGGAACCTCATCTCTTCATGGGAAAGCGGGTGCCAGAAGAAACAAACACATGCCCACCACTTCACAAAACAGCTCTCAAAGAATTGTGATCATGTTAAGCATTGATTGCCTCCTAAACATGTATCCCAGAGAAATGGAAGTTTACACACGCGCGCGCGCGCGCACGCGCACACACACACACACACACACACACGCACGCGCACACACACGGGTTGGTGGGCACAAAGGCTACCCTTTCCCTCTTCCCTCCTCCCCTGGTTCCAGTTCCCCTCTTTTCCATGCTTCATTCCTTTCCATCTCCACCTGAACTAGAATAAAGCATCTTTGCTAACATTTATGTTATCCCCCTGCAGCCAGTCCTGGCTTCATTTAAAGTAGGACATGACTTCTTGAATGAGAAACTATTATTTTCACCAACCTACGGATAAGACAAATCCATCTTCCACAGCCACAAAAGAAGATGATCAATTCGCCGTGGCTGCAGAATGCATTACCCTGAAATCTGGTGGCCTAAAAGGCGATGATCATCTCTTCTCTTCACAGTTCTGTGGATTAGGTGGCCAATTCTCCTTGCCAGCCAGGGTCAGCTCAGTAGTGTGGGCCTTTGTTCAGAGAGTCTGCTTGCGTTCATTTGTTGTTTGGTTAGTTTTTGTTTTTTGAGACGGGGTTTCTCTGTGTAGTCCTGGCTGTCCTGGACCTCACTCTGTAGACCAGGCTGGCCTCAAACTCAGAGATCCATCTGTCTCTGCCTCTTGAGTACTGGGATCAAAGGTGGGCACCGCCGCACTCAGCTTGGATTTGTTTTACTTCTCTCTAAGGAAAACCTGAGCCCAGACATACAGATAGCAAGAGAGACAAGAAGATGTCTTGGTTAGCTCCATGACTTGCCTTATTGCCAAAGAAAGCTTTCCTTAGGCAATAGTCAGGTCACTTAAGGTCACAACCAAGGAAGAAGTGATACCTGATAGCTTCCAATCACCAGCGTTTGCGATAAGGACAGGTGGGAAGTGGTCTGGCCCAGGATTCTCCTCACCAACCACCCTGCCTTTATAGGTCCTGGCTGGGTCTGTTCCCATATCTACAGGACCCAGGGCAAGAATCCAAAAGGAGGCTCCCTGGCTAAATAAAGCTAATGCACAATTTAAAAGCGAAAAATGATTGCTTAATATTGCAAGTACTACATGTCCATGGCTGGTTTTTGAGTTTCCCTCCATAGATTGGAACACGGAGAGAAGGTAAACGAGCGGAGAGCACCCCAAGTGAACAAGTCCCCAGCATGCGAGGATAGGTTGCGTACTGGCCTTTCGGAAGGTGGGACTTTGGCAGTTTCCTTGGCAGCCTTCCCACTGCTGGTTTTCAGCTCCTCCCTATAGTCCAGCATGTAGCAGTATGTTCGCACCACTCAGAAACCCTCCCAGCATGCATCAGGCATTTCTGCTGATGGTCTTGGTGCAAGCATTTCTGTGTTCATCCCAGGAGTGGATAAGTGGACCTTGAGTCACGCTATGACAGACCTGAGTGCTGGGTCCTTTGTGTTCCCGGACACATTTGTTATACACGAGTCGCGGGGGGGGGTAAGCTATGAGGAGTCCCCCCAAAAGCTCGTGTGGCGAAAGCTGGGTCGACATCAAGTCGTGCTATTAAAACTGTTGGATCATGAGGGCGTTAACTTCATCAGTCATTAAGGAATTCATAGATTAATGGGTGATTAAGAGATGGAGCTTCACCGGAGGAAGTCACCAGGGTGTCTTGAAGAGTACAGTTTGTCCTCAGGCCGTTCCTCAGAACCTCTCCACCTTCTGTCCTCCATGAAGCTTGCAGCCTCCTTTGGGACATGCTTCGGCTGCCATGATGGCCTGGCTCACCACAGGCTCCAGTCACAGCGCCAGCGGACCATGGGCTGAAGCCTATGAGACTGTGAGCCCAGGAGCCTTCCCTCCTTTAAGTTGCTTTTCTCGGATACTTTGTTATGATATCTAGCCTTGTGTTTGGATAGAAGGAGTTCCCTAAAGCATGGGGCCCAGGACAGGCCTGGAACTGCAGTCTCAGGGTGTCTACCTAACAGAATTTACAGCTGTTGGGACTGTCAAAAACAACATTGCTTATGCAGGCATTGGACACAACAGCCCTTCACTCACACGAAGAGGAATAGGAGGATCAACTTCAGTAGTGAGCTTTGATGCCCCATGGCTAATGAACACATCTTTAAAAATTAAAATATTCTTCCTCATCAGTAATAGGCACGGTTGTGGGGTTGGCCAGGTGCCAGATGACGCAGGTATTTAGAAGGAGCAAAGGACTAATCCTTCCGTCTGTGAGGGTTCCTCACCTGTTGGCAAGGAAGGGTTTTAGAACTAAGACCTTTATGTGTCCCTCTGTACAGGGTTCCAAAGCCTGCATGCATATGGCTCCTTTCCCACAGAGTGTGACAATGGTCCTGTGTGTGTGTGTGTGTGTGGGTGGGTGGGTGGGTGGGTGGGTCTGTGTGGGTGGAGAGAGAGAGAGAGAGAGAGAGAGAGAGAGAGAGAGAGAGAGGAGAGAGAGAGAGAGTCTCTTGTCTTGGGACAAGAAACTTGAGCTCAAGGGAACTTTCCTCACCAGGATTTTTGACTTCACAGCTAAAAGAATTGTTTGGGCTGTAGGGTCACATAGAAAGGCTCTGTAACATTTAATGTCTAGTAGGAAGAGTTCTTGCTGCATCATCTCAGAGGGTGTGGCTTGACGCACATCCTACTCTTACCTTTCACAGGCATCTTTAGTGGCCTCTGTATAACTCCTGATTGTCCCAATGAGCTCAGGCACAGAAGCCTGTACAGGGCAGACCCAGCACCAGCCATCTCCTTTCCTTTGCAAGGAGCTGTCTTTGTGACAGTCATTCTGGGACTTGGTGACAAATCAGTGGCACAAACACCCAGTGTATGGACCAATAAGAAAGGAATGAGAGGTAAAATTGGAAAAAATAGAAAGGGCTAAAGAGTTAAGAGCAGCTGTTGCTCTTGCAAGGGGCCTGGGTTCAGTTCCCAGCTTCCACACAATGGCTCATAACTATCTATAAATCCATTTCTAGGAGATCTAATGTCTTCTTCTGACCTCCACAGGCATCAGGCATACAGATGGTTCACATACATACACACAAGTGAAACACTCACACATAAGTGAATCTTTTAAAAAAAAATGGAAGAAAAGTTCTATATTAACTGAAGGTCTGAAGGGAGGTTACCCAGGGAGGGGACCTTTGCTTTTCTTTTCTTTTGGGTTCTTTTTTAAATTGTTTTTTATTAAACTATATAGTTTTCTCCGCTCCCCTCCCTTTCTCTCCCCTGCCCTTCTACCCTCTCCCATGGTCCCCATGCTCCCAGTTTACTCAGGAGATCTTGTCTTTTTCTACTTCCCATGAAGATTGGATCCATGTATGCCTCTCCTAGGGTTCTCTGTTGTCTAAGTTCCCTGGGATTGTGATTTTGGGCTGTTTTTTTTCTTTGCTTTATATCTAAAAGTCACTTATGAGTAAGTACATATTATATTTGTCTTTCTAGGTCTGGGTTACTCACTCAATATGACATTTCCTAGATCCTGTAAATTTTAAGATGTCATTTTTTTTCTGCTGTGTAGTACTCTATTGTGTAAATGTACCACATTTTTTTTTATCCAGTCTGGTCAAGGGGCATTTAGGTTGTTTCCAGACTCTGGCTATGACAAATAATGCTGCTATGAACATAGCTGAGCATATGTCCTTGTGGTATGATTGAGGGACATTTGGGAGGGGACATTTTCATTCACATATTCTGACCCTTGACCTATACTCTCATGCAATGTTATAAGATAGCTTTCTGTGCAAGCTTGCTTCATGGGATGTGGTGAGGCTATTTTGACAGGATATTTGGTATTTCTGTAAAGGCAGAAGTTGTGGGGTATGCTAGGCAACATTACAAAACAATTACAATAAAAAAACTCACAGTGGGATGTCTACAAGGCCTGCAGTATAGATTCTAAGGTGCCAATGACAAACCAAAGTACAATTCCACCACAATTTAACCTGGGGAACCAATGAGTTTATTGGGTTACTCAGAAAGCAGGAGCGAGGGGTAACTGTCAGGAGTGTGGGTGACTCCAAAGCAGCCACACTGGAAAGTCTTCACTCAGCATGGATGATGGCTTCCCCACATCCTCATAGATGGAACTCCCTTCCCCTAGTCTACAGAACTGCATACAGATGGCTGGGAGGAGTATCTGGATACTCGAATGAGGGTCTGATGACCCTCCCTGCCCATTCCTTCTAGGAAGGAATGGATAACAATTCACAGGCTCTGCCATAATGAAATCTTGCAAGTAGACACAGCTGATCTCATAAAGATGGTGGTAGTTTGGCTGGGGGGTGGATAGTACCTTGCAACAGAGTGTTGCTAACTTAGCTAATAATAAAAGTTTCAGAGTGGGAGCTTGTAGTTCAGGATGCAGTGCATGCTCCAAAGAAAGACTGGCATATTGTGTTGTATCTCCAGTTTCTGGCACACATAGGAAGTAAGAGTGACATTGGATTAACCCTTCTCTTCCCAGTGGTTTATTTGCAGTTTTCTTCCTTGTGGCATTATACCCTACTGGGTTAGAGTTCTTGATTGCTGGGCTAGGTAGGAGACAGGGGACAGGTAAGTCCACGATTTGGGTTACCCCAAACCTGACAGAACTAATTCATCCAGCCCTCATGGAGGCTTAGGGAAAGATCAGACATAATCCAGATGGTAGCATACCAGAGAGAATCAGGGAGGGTTGTAATCATGAATCACCTCCCACTGACACCACAGCCAGTGCCTCAGACATCAGCCTCCTTAGACTCAGGTGACCCTCCTAGAGATGCCCGGCATCAGCCTATACTTCCTGACTCTTCCTTCCTGCCCCAGGGCTTCTCTGATACTGAGATATAAACCTTCAGAAACGTGCCCAACATCCATGTGTGCACACACCAGAAGTATGGAGAAATTAAAGTGGGAGGTTCGCTATCCTTCCCCATGGAGCAAACCACCCAGAGGGCAGTGCTGTCGAAGAACACCTGCTTCATTGTGTTCATGTTCATCCTTTCCGTGGGAGAGGAGCTCCCACAGGGCACGGTGGGAGAGACCTTGTCTCTACTTCATGATTATTGGGTCCCGACTTAAGACACAAGTAGCAAGAAATTACTCAAATGATTGGCAGCTGAAATCGTCTACACCAGTGCTGCCGGGTAAAACTTTAAGGCAATGACACAAGTAACTTTTTAATTTTCTAGTAACTTTTTGCTGTTGTTGTTGTTGTTTGTTTGTTTGTTTGTTTGTTTGTTGATGTTGCTGTTGGTTTTTTTTTTGAGACAAGGTCTCAGGAATCCTGGACTGGGGTGGAGCTTGCTATATATAGCAGAGGCTGGCCTTGATCTTTTGATCCTCCTAACTCTGCCTCCTGAGTGCTGGCATTACAGGCATGGACTACCAGGTCAGTTTTATGTGATGCTGGGTATCAAACCCAGGGCTTCCTGTGTGATAGGAAAACATCCTACCAATTGAGCCACACCCTCAGCCCTCCTGTAGCTATAGTTCAAAAAGTTAAAGGAAACATATTAAATTCATTTTAATAATATTGTATTTAATGTAGTGTATTCAAAATATCACCGCTTCAGTTTATGATCAATGTACCAAATTACTGAGATACTTTGCATTTTATGTGAGGTACTAAATCTTTGATACCCCATGCGTATGTAGTTCATACTTTCAGTGAAATTTGATCTAGGCTACATCAGTCAAGTACTCATTAGCTGCCTTAGGCTCATCATCAAAATGCTGGACCTGCAGATCTAATATCTTCCCCACTTCCAAAGTTAGAGCATAGATTAAGATGACTTGAAGGCCACATTCATTTAGAACTACTGTCTACCTAGCAAGTAACTTCTTCAAGCTAGGCAACCCTCTCACCTAGTAGGAGAATGCATCAAGATCGAGAATTCCAGGGACAGAGTCTGAAGTTCCAGGACTTTCTATGAACAAGCATGTCACATGGCCATGTGACAGGCTCTGATGATTAAACAGGGCATAAGTCTTCTCGGTTTCGAGGGGAAAGACACTAACTTTATTGCTCAATACAAGGTGTGGCTAAGAATTTGTGGGCGCATCTTAATTTTTTTTAAGTATTTGCTTTATTTTTAATTGTATTAATTAATTAATTTAATTAATATTTAACACACACACACACACACAAGAATGCAGTGCCCATGGAGACCAGCAGCATCAGATTCCCTGAAGCTGGAGTCACGGGCAGTTATGAACCACTCAACATGGATGCTGGGAGTCAAGCAAAGCTCCCCTGCAAAGGCAGTGTGCTCTTTCCCGTCGAGCCATCTCTCTAGCCCCTGGATCTATGTTTTCATAGTACCACATGAGCAAAAAGCAGGGGACAAGTGTGTTCCCTTCACTCTCTCAGGTGAAACTTCACAGTCCTCTTTTCAAAAATCCAGCTAGGCATGGTAGCCTGTGAATATAGTCCCGGCACTTGGATGGCTGGTATCAGGAGGGTATTAGTCCAAGGCCAGCCTGGCACAAATCCCTCTAACTTATGTCCAGTCCTCCATCCCTGCTCCCTGAAATACTTCCCACATAAACTAAGTGCGCCTGATAATTATTGTGCTCTGTTTTCAGGGATACCCAGAGTACAGAGAGCCAGGAGAGCCGCAGAGGGCCATGTGGGAGAGGCAGGCATTAAAAGC
This sequence comes from Ondatra zibethicus, assembly GCA_004026605.1. Lineage (NCBI taxonomy): Eukaryota > Metazoa > Chordata > Mammalia > Rodentia > Cricetidae > Ondatra > Ondatra zibethicus. The sequence continues at coordinate 22,612 of PVIU01009804.1, read as the reverse complement.
CTCAGAAGTAAAATAAGATAATGTTAAATATGTAGGGAAAATAGGTAGCTGGGTAGGAGAGCTGATATTTTAAGTGACTTGGCTAAGTAATGACTTGCTAAAATAATGTTGACTCAAGCAGATAAGCAGGCAATGACTGAGGATATTTGAGAGAAAATCAAGCAATACAGCTAGGGAAAATGGAAAACCACTGGAGCAGACTGCATGATCAGGACACTGTGAGGGCAGGGAATGGTAACAGGCTATCAAAACAGACCAAACAGGGATTGCTAGGGATGGTAGCTTATCATAAGGACTGGGCTGCACAATAATGGGTGTTTTGCAACTCTGAGATTCCATTCTATAAGAATGGCCAAGATCAAAAACATTGATAACAACTTATGCTGGAGAGATTGTGGGGAAAAGGGAACACTTCTGCATTGCTGGTGAGAATGCAAGCTAGTACAACTCCTTTGGATGTCAGTGTGGTGATTTCTCAGAAAATTAGGAAACAAACTTCCTCAAGACCCAGTAATACCATTTCTGGGTATATATCCAAAGGATGCTCAATCATGCCACAACGACACGTGCTCAACCATGTTCATAGCAGCTTTGTTTGTCATAGCCAAAACCTGGAAACAACCTAAATGCCCCTCGATCAAAGAATGGATAAGAAAAATGTGGTACATTTACACAATGGAGTACTACACAGCAGAAAAAAATGACAGCTTGAATTTTGCAGGAAAATGGATGGAGCTAGAAAACATTATTTTGAATGAGGTAACCCAGACACAGAAAGACAATTATCACATGTACTCACTCATAGGTGGTCTTTAATCATAAAGCAAAGAAAACCAGCCTACAAACCACAATCCTAGAGAACTTAGACAACAATGAGGACACTAAGAGAGACTTATATAGATCTAATCTACATGGGAAGTAGAAAAAGACAAAATCTCCTGAGTAAATTGGGAGCATGGGGACCTTGGGAGAGGGTTAAAAGGGGGAGGGAAGAGGCAGGGAGGGGAGCAGAGAAAAATGTAGAGCTCAATAAAAATCAATTAAAAAATAAAAAAATGGGTGTTTTGTTTTGTTTTTTAAGTCCATTGAAGGATTTCACACAGAATTCATTTGATCTATGACTTTAACAGAATTGCTGTGGCCACAATGCTGATAACAGAGGAAGAAGAAGAAGTGGAGACAAGTTTGGGGACTTTTGCAATAATCCTGGTGACAGACAAGGGTGGCTTATGCCAGGGGGAAAAAGAGGCAGTGCTGAGGAGTGTGACATTATTGATGCAATAAGAAATCGTATTTTGGGACTTTTTAGGGTGTTAATTCACTATCTTCCCAGATTGTCAGAATAAGGCACTGTTTTTAAAGTATTTTTAAAATTTACGTGTATGTATGTGGGGGTGGGCGGGGGTGCTCGTGTACACAGTACCCATGAGGCCAGAAAAGGGAGTCACAGGCAGTTGTGAGCCACCCAGTGTGGGTGCTGAGAACAAACTCCAGTCCTCAGCAAAAGCAGCGGGTGCTCTTAGCGGCCGAGTCATCTCTGAAAGGCACAAAGCACGGTTTGAAAGATTAGGTTCCAGTTTCTACTTACAGGAATCTGCAAGTAACAGGCAATGACGCTTCCTGGCATCCCAGTGAAGAAGAAACGGTTCTTCCTTCAAGAAAATATAAAGTTTTAGATCTGCTTTTGGAGGTCAATTTGAAATTTATTTATGAGTCAGATGTGGAATATAGACAAAAGGAGAAACAGACTATCATCTACAGACAGCGTGAGCAGAGCCACTTGGCCGGGTCTACAAATGAGAGAGCTCCCCGTGGTGGGCTTGCTATGCATACTGGTTGCTGGGAACTTGGGGTCGTTCAAGTCTAAAAGAAGTGGAAAAAGTTACTCTGATTTAGAGGCTAAATGAACCTCTGAGAAGGAAACCTCCTTAAAACACTTGCCTGTCTTTACCCACTAAGACACTTGAGGAACTCCAAACAGGCGGTCCAGACATCTTCACACAAGCCACGGCAGTGGGAGCCAGGGACACAACCTGAGTTTTCAGATGTTAATTCAGTCAGGAGGGGCTGGCGTGCTTGACCATACAATGAAGGACTCTGGGAAGGGTCAACACAAAGCAGAGATAGTCTATAAAGAAGAGGTTTTACAAACTCAATGGTATTTTTGTAGACTTTTTGTTTCATTTTGCTTTGTTTTGGCTTTTTTTGTCTTATTGATATTTTGCCTGTTGGTTTTGCTTTTTGTTTTTGTGTTTCTTTCTTTTCTTTTTTTTTTTGTTTCTTGCTTGTTTTGAAAGGGAGAGAAAGAACATAAAGTTGGACGGATAAGGAGGTGGAGAAGATATGGGAAGAATTGGGGGAAGGGGGAACATGATCAAAATATATAATTTTTTTAAAAGTTATGGAGAAGAAGAAAGATGTTTAGCATCGATTTAAGCCTGGTTGTTAATGGGAGGATGGACCTGTCGGAGAAGGATAGTACACACCCACGCGTGGATAGGCACTTCTCCAGCAAGTCAGGCTTGCACGGCTTAGAGTAGTGAGATGCCCTGCTGTGATAGCTTCTGAGGTCACACATGGAAGCATTGCTAAGGAAACCCTTTTCCACTAAATGAGCTCATGGGTCAGTTTCTGAGTTACACGGGGCAGGATGACAGCTGATAAGGTAAAGCCGTGAGTCACAGGGGATATAAGGCACGTTTTTCTATGAAGTATCTCCATACACAGGAAATATTGCCTCTATATAGGCAGTCTTCACAGCAAATTCTAATGGTGCTGGAATCCTTGCCTCTCCACTGGCAAAAGTCTCAACCAGTCTTCACAGTGAGGTGTTCCTTTCCTATTTCTCCTTAAATAACCTCGTCTATCCCACCTCAGTTTCCCCTTATGAGATGCTGAGCTTTTAATCTTAAAGGTTGATGAGAAAGATCAATATTCTTAGCTTCTTCACTGCTCAACAGGGGTGTAGGACCTGCCTTTTTAGGGTTCAAAAGTCTCAACCAGGGAGCTGGAGAGATGGCTTGGCAATTAAGAGCTCTTGCTGCTCTTCCAACGGATGGAAGCACTCACATCAGATAGTTCCAGATGGTTCTTAACCACCTGCAGCTCCAGCTCCAAGAGACACAATGCTCCCTTCTTAGCTCTGTGGGCACCCCCATGTTCACACACACACACACACACACACACACACACACACACACACACACACACACACTTTTTTTTTTACAGTCTCAGCAGGTGTGATCTAAAGAGGAAGGGAACGCACAAAGGATCTGGGCTTGCAGATCTGGATTGTCCTTCCATGGGAATCCGGAACACGGGGTATTAGCCGGATATCAAGCCATATAAACAATAAGAGATTGTTATACCTGATCCCAAAATTAGCACCAAGAATAACAGGGCCTTAATGGGTGTGTGACTCTCAGAGGACTGAGGACACGCTGCCCCCACTACCCGGCGTCCATGCACAGCACTATAAGAATGCCACGCACTCCACCTGGGCGCCTGTCAGAGCAGCAAGGACATCAGGTCTCGTAGCACTGCTGGCTGCATCATCTGAACTTCTAAGTTTAGGAATGAGATTCCATGGGCTGTGGGTGGGGAGAAAAGCATCCTGGTGGCTACATACAGAGACCATTACAACAGGGAATCCTATGGTGGGATTGATTAATTGTGTAAGACTGCCATCACCTGCTACCACCAAGTGGGCATCAAGGGTGCCTGAGAGAGAAAGAAGGAAGTGAGGCCCAACAGTGTACCATGAGGCTGCCCTTACAAATGGGGCTGACCCTTACATGGAAGAGGCTAAGATGTCTTTTTCTCTTGTCTGAAAAGAGTTTTTAAGTTTCTTTGAACATTTTCCAAGTATAAGCAGCCTTATCTTATAAGTGTGGAGTGTGGAGTGTGGAGACTCAGGATGGATATGATTCCTTGCCAGTCTTTCAGACTCTTCCCTCCTTGGTGGGGTAGGCCTATACCCAGTGTGAAGAGCCACCAGCCTACATCAAAAGATACTTGTACCCTTGACAGGGGAGTCTTTGAATGAAATCTGCTTGTCAACCTTTCCCCTGGAATGCTCCTCTCCTCTGTCCTAGGTTATCAAAAGGTGGTGATTTCGCTTAAACTCCTGGGTTATTACAGAGAAAGAAAACAGGAACATATGGCATTTTTGAACTGTGGAATTTTGATTCTTTTCCCTAGAAGCACAAGTGAGTAGGATAGTTAATGACTATCTTTTGAGGTGAAAGTCATGAAGTCTTTCAATAGTTGGGCCCAGAATGTAGCCCCAGCAGGACAAGGCCTTCCTTTGGTGTCTGTCTTCTTTGACCACTTATCTCACAGGTGAGCACATTAACCACTCAAGGAGGGCTGAAAGCACAAAGAGAAGGTATTGTCTAAAGCCTTGGGTTCCAGGAATAATAAACCCTAACAGGCCCAACTCCAGATGAGAGCAATCACCTGTGAAAGTGGGCCACACCCCAGAGCATGAGCAATTATCCCCTGAAAGCCAGCTGTCCCTCCAAGCAATAAGGAGCTATTTTAACCACAGTGTAGGACCAGAACAGAGGAAGATCAACAAGATCACAGCTTGACTAAGACTGCCCAGTTACACAAACCTTTTTGTCTATTGTTTTAATTCCTTCTCTATTTAAGCCTAAAGTTCACGTCAGTCCCCAGATGAACCCCAGTGACACTGAACCTCTGTGTTAGTTCCCCTTTCTGACTGTCACCATAACTCATCCCTTTAACCGGCAAATGGGAAGCAGCAGCCAAGCTAAACCTGCTGGGGCTGCCAAGGCCAGGACATGTGTTCTAAAACTTCTGCCACACTACGAGCCAAAAAGAGCCTGGCTTAATTGAACATTTCTGTTTACATGAAATCTTACGTTTATCGTCTAAGACATTTGGTGCCATGTCAATAATATATAAACACAAGCACAAAGGTGAGTAGCTGCACAGAAAAGCAGACCACATAGTTTGTAGCTTCCATTTATGTTGATTGCCTGCTAGGCTGTAGTTACATTACATTGATGATCTGATTATTTCCTCCAGAGCACTAAACGATCTTTAGTCTGGAGTCTATACCTCCACATGCACAACCCTTGATAGCAAAAGCTGGACAAATACATCTCAAAGGTGTAGAGCTTAGGCTAATTATTTTCAGGGCTCGTGCAGACGGCCAGTGAAAGCTAAAAGATGAGGCTTGTGCAGAGTTTCATGCTTTTTTCTTGTTCTTAATGCTGAGCCACAGTGGGAGAAATGATGCCTTCAAAGACTAAAATTTACTGAAATATTGTTTTGAGCCATATTCCCCCACTTTTTAACATACACTGAGACTGAACTCTGTTCCTTTTGTTTGCTTGTGTATCCAAAGGCAATCAACCTGGACTGGACAATCGAAGGACCTGTCTCACAGTCGTTAACCAACTAAATTCGGGTGAATGATTTCTTCCCCGGCTTCCCTGCAGACCTTCTTGGAACTGTGTCTCTGCGGTAGTTTAAAGAGATGGTTACAGTCAACAGATGGGGTTTGAGCCTTCTCAGGAAATGAGAACCATGGAGTCTGAATTTGCCTGTTTGGGTTCTGGCAAGTTCTATAAGCCTCCAAACATTTTCTGGTGAGACTCTGAATTAAAATGGGATCAGAATCTTCAGAAGGAGAGAGTTTTGAACGCTGGTGAGGAGATTGCGGTGTTCCCTATACCTGGGGTGACTAGGCTCACAGAAAGCAAACGAAATAGGAACAGCTGGGAGGACTAATGGGAAGAACTTAGGATCGAAGAGAGGGACTAGAGGGTGTCACCCACAGAAACAGCCTTTCCTAGTGTGTTTCGGACACAGCCTGTGTTGTTTAATGAGGTTTGAGACTCTGGGTGTCACACCATAGTCAATTCACACCAACAGGGTCTCCAATGGCTCTGCTGGAGGCCCAAGAGTAGTGTAAGTTATTGGTGGAACAGCCTTTATGGTGATGTCCTTTTGGAGCACCATGATGGTTCCAGCTGACCCAGGAGAGGGTTATGGATGGCTCCAAGGAGATTCCTATCTTCGAGGCCAGGGTCACTCATCAAACACTGTGGGAGTCTCCGGCCAGAAACAGAGAGAAAGAAGTGAGGGCAATCAATGTGTGGGACAAAAGGGGAGAGCGGAGCAGCTAAGTGGTCATCAAGTAAATTCTCCAATGCTGGACCAGAGCTGGTCCCTTTGTGGTCACCAGGAAAGATGTCAGTAGCACTAGGCAGTAGGGTGTGAACTGGACACAGCTCCATGTTACCTGTACCAGCCAAGGGGAGCTTTTGGTTTGGTTTGGTTTGGTTTTTGTTTTGTTTTGTTTTACTTTGCTTTGCTTTGAATTTGAGACAGGGTTTCTCTATGTAACTGCCCAGGCTGTCCTGGAACTCACTCTGTAGACCTTGAACTCACAGAGAGCCACTTGCCTCTGCCTCCCGAGTGCTGGGTTTAAGGGTATGTGCTGCTACTTGGCTGTCTGGAGAGTTCTTTTCAGAGACCTTAACCTAGGAGAAGAAGAATGCTTGACTGCATCTCATAAAAGAATTTCAGAGGCAGGCAACATGAAGCAGAGTTGGAAGGTTTTTCTTTTTACAATTTATTTACTATTAATTATGTATATATATTGTGTCTGTGTGTGGGTATGTGCACGCATGTGCAAGTGCCCACAGGGGCCAGAGGCATAAGTCAAATCCTTCAGAGCTGGAGTTTTAGGCAGTTGCAAGTTTCCCATTGTGGGTGTTGAGAACCGAACTCTGGTCCTCTGCAACAGCAGTTAGTGCTCCTAACAATTACGCTGTCTCTCCAGCCCTAGGGTTGGAGTTTATTAAGGAGAGAATTTTTAAAAGGTAAACTTAAATACGGGTGTGAACAGAGACACTTAGAAAATGGACAGTACACACTTGGGTGTAGGCCTGGCCTTCCTAAGAGAGTCAAGGTTCAATTAGAATTAAGTCATTACAACAGCCACACATAACTCTGGTGGCCTCTGAAATTATACCCCAAAGGGCTGCTAAGAGCTTTGTTTTCTCTTTCTTGGTAAATGAGATCAGAGAATGATTCATGAGGTGTATTGGCTAGAATTACAGCTGATATGGTAATGCCTAGGTCATGAGGTTCCCACAAGGTAGTTAAGTTACATTTTCACTATAATGAAATTTATAGTCTTATTTCTAAGATTCTCAGGAAAATTCCACACTCACACCTGGGAAAGGAATTAAGTCATCCTTAAACGTCAACTATTATTGAACATAGTTCATTGCTATTTAATAAATATGTAAACAGCATAATCCCTGGCTATGGTAGCATTCTTATTGAAAAGATCTCTGTATACAAGGAATGTTGTCTCTATAGGAAATATTTGGTTATTAGTTATGCTGGAATTCTTGACTCTCAGCCTGTAACATGCTTCACATGTTCTGGGTGGAGCTTGCAAAAACCGGAAAAGATCCCAAATGACCATGTTTCTCCACACTCACTTCCAGGCTAGCTCCTACCCTGGTTCTGCCACAAGCAGGCCTTAATCTCCGAAGGACTTCTGAGAGAGGGCTCCTTTCCCTCCCACATCCCCTTTGTTTTCCCTGTCTTTCTACCCACCGTGACCTTTGCACCCACTTCCTCTTGCATTCTTGGTCCTCTACTTCCTGTTGCGTTTTCACTCTTGTTCCCCATCTAGAGCTAGCGTGATGAGTATTATATAGCCAGGAACAGCCTTCCGAGCGCTGCCCTGGGACTTCCTGATCTTCCTAGCATATAAATGCCAGGGCAGGCCAGTGCGGCAGAGGGCAGAGTGCAGTGAGCAGAAACCCTCAGGCAAGCTGAGCCTTCCTTCCAGGAGGATGAGGAACTTGGGGGCTGCCGTTTCCATTTTTATCCTTGTGGCTGTCCTTGAATCCCAGGCTGGGATCATACATGGTAAGTTCACTGAACCCTCTCAGCCAGTAGGCAAGTCTCTGGGAACTGCAGAACTGGAGAGGAGACAGAGGAGGGACCCCTGGACCCCTGCCCTCCTGGAACTGCTTTCCATCCTTGACAGGGTGATGGGAGTTACTAAGAAACGGCATCAGGTTACAGACCTGCCTCTGTCTGCAACCTTTAGACCCTGGAGAAAACTGGACACGGATGCTGGGTCCTATTTGGGGAAACAGTCATGCTTGATACATTTCTTTTAGCTGACACAGGATTGTGTAAGCTCCAAAGAACTGGAATAAAATTCTAAGTCTAAGGAGAAGCGGACTTACATGATAAAGTATCAGACACCACCTCCAATAACAATCATTTTGGAGAAGTGGGATGAGCAGGTATCAACTCTATCCAAGTTCCTTTAACCATGTTATTCTTTTATTTGACAAATGCATATCCAGCACTTCTTATGTGCTGGACAGCGACTATTCAGTTTGTCTTATGGCTGCTAGCACACTGATTCCTTCTAACAAGCCTGTGGGGTAAGCGTCATATTAAACAATGGAAATTTGCCCTTTTTTGTGCGGGAAAACAGCAGACCACTGATGATTTTCTATTTCTTTCCCTATTACTGTGATTGCTGCCATTTTATAAATGAGAAAAGAAAACCGTGGAAGTCATGGCTTTAAGATTAAAGGCTAGGAAGCAGTGGACTTGGAGTAGGAGCTATCCTGGAATGGGTATAGAAAGATGTGGTCATTTTGATCTTTTCTGGGTTTTGCAAGCCCCACCTACAATAGGTGAAGCATGTTACAATGTATCCACATGCCTCCTTTATGCAAGCCACGCTGACTGCACCATCTCTTGGTGTCCTGGGGGCATAATTCCTTGACCCCATGTGAATATCAAAATCCACATATTTCCTGTCCATTTTTAACCTATGCATATACTCATCTGTGCATTAAAAACTCTAGACATTTGTAAGACTTAAAACCACTTAAATGCCAGTGAGTACTCATATTGCTGCTTAGGGAACGAGGGCCAGGAGGAGTCTCGAGTGCTTCAATTATGTTTCAGGAAGAATGTCCATGGCTGGCTCTGGATGTGGAAGTTCCAAATATGGTAGACCAACTCTATAAAAGGGATACGCTAAGGACTCTGGGAAACAATTGCTGGATGAGTCGATAGCGTAATCTTTACTGCTAAAATCATTAATTTATGCTTTAATATAAGAAGTGAATACCAATTTTTTAGTTAGATTTGTTTTATTTTTGTGTATGTGTGTGTCTGAGTGTGTGCATGTACACATGTGTGCAGATGCCTTTGGAAACCGTAAGAAGCTGGAGTTACATGCAGTATGAGCCACCTAACACTCATGCTGAGAGCTGAACTCTGGTCCTCTGTAAAAGCAGCAAGTGCTTTAACTACTGAGGCATCTCTCCAGGCACTAAATATCAACTTTTTTTTTTGTCAAGAAGGGGGAGTTCAAGACAGGCTTTTTCTGTATAACCTTGGGTGTCCTGGAACTCGCTCTATAGACAGGCTGGCCTTGGAACTCATAGAGATTCGCCTGCCTCTGCCTCCCTAGCGCTGGTGATTAAAGGCGTGAGCCACCACACCCATCTTAAATATTAACTTTTAAAACTATCTTTTCAGCTGTCTGTGATAACCTAACTTCAAGTTAGAAAAGAGGAAAATGGAGAAGGGAGAAAGGAAGGGGAAAGAAGGAGGAAGGGAAAGAGGGAGAGAGGGAAGGACAGAAGACAGGAGTGAGAGAGGGAGGCAAGGAGGAAAAGGAAGTGAGGGAGGGAGGGAGGAAGGGCTGATTGATCTGCATTTGCCTCATTATCACAATGCAGGTTTACAATGCTTTATCCATAATCTTTGGCAAGGCATGAATTTTGCAATGCAGAGTTTTAATAAGTTAATATAACACAATAATTTGAGTTCTGGATATTGACCAAAAAACTTTCAAAGTGGATACATGGAAAGACTGATACACTCACGTTCCTAGCGGAATCATTTGCACCGCACAGAAGGAGACACTGCCTACCCATCAACAGATGAAAGGGCAAGCAAAGCATGATAGGCAGGCTTCTGCAGGGGAGTATTCCTCAGTGTCCAGAGGGTAGGGCGTTCTGGTGTGTGCAGCACAATGGGTGCACATTGAGGGATGGCTCTGGTGAGTGGGATATGCCAGTCATGAATGGCCCGCACCACCCGGTTCCAGTCACAGGTGTTACTTACAGAAGTAGATTTGTAACAACAAAAGAGGCGCATGGTGGTGCTGGTGCAAGCCTGTAAGGTGGGAGGACCATGAGCTGGAGGTCAGTCTGAATGGCACAGCAACACCCTGTCTTTCAAAAATAGACCACACAGAGGAAGTAAAGTGATAATTGCTAAGCTGAGGGGGGAAAGATGGGAGGTAATATCTAATGGGCCCTGAATTTTAGTTTGCCGGCTGGAGAAGTTATGAGTGGATGGGATGCTAGTTAGACACTAGTTTGACTGTGCTTGATACCATTCAAATGTGCACTAAAAATTATGTAAATGACTAAAGAGAAACAGAGAAGGAGTGGACAAAGGGGAGTGGGGAAGGGGCTGGGAGGAGAGGAGGGAGGGAAAACTTCATTTGGAATGTAAAAACAAAAAATAATAGACACACAAAAGTATTTTAAAATTTAAGAAATATATATATTTAAATGGGACTGGCAAGATGGTTCAGTAGTAAAGGCTTCTCCTGCCTTGCAAGCTTGGTGACCTAAGTTAGGTTTCCCAGATCTTACAGAAAGGTGGAAGAAGGGACCTAACTTCACAAAATGAGTTGTCTTCTGACCTCCACAGGCACACCCACATCACGTCCTTCCCCACACATGCCCACACCCCCCCACATACACTCCTACACACACACACATTCCCCACACTCACTCCTCCATACCCCCACCCCCCACACGAACATACACATATACATGTGCACACACACACACACACACACACACACACACACACACACACATACCTGGATGTTTCTTATCCTAGCTCTGATCTAGGAAACATACTGTAATCAAACAGGGTGACAGTGTTCCTATAACATATGTATGTCCTTATACTAATGGAACAAACTGTAAAAAGGAAAAAAAACCTTCACTACACTATAAAGGACATCATACCACCAAATGGGTTGCTAGAAAACTTGTTTCTAGAGTCCTGTGGATTCCAGATGTGTAGACACATATGGCCTATCACACAATACATGCTCAGTTGACTTATCTGTGTTAGATTTGCAGCTCGTTTTTAGTATTTCAGAATCCACAGAAAGTTTTTATTTCTCAAATATTTTTGAAGGATCACAGGGCGGGGGAAATCTCATAGCAAAAAAGACACACTAGCCTAGGGCAAACACCTTCAACCCAGATAGGTTAGCAGAGATCCAGCAACAGAGTCTGCCTGCCTTCGGATGGGAGAAGGGGAGTATGGCATGGTGGTGCACACAGTACTGTTAGCACCCCAAAGTCCAAGGCCATATAATTGAGACTTCAAGGAGAGCAGAAACTGGGATTGGAGTATGTGGTGAATGGAGGGGCTAATACAATGCTGCCAACCATGACATTCTTTCCCACCCTGTCTGTTTCTTCTAAAAACAGCAATAAGAGAAAAGAAGAGGGACATTCATCACATTGAACCTCACGCAGTTTATCAAGGTAAACGACCCAGGCATGGCCTATTTTAAAGAATTGGGTGGATACTGTACGGCAGCTTCACTTTCCCTACTGACGGAACAGGATGGGAGGGCCCTGAGGATGGCGAGCATCTCTGGGAAGAGTACATGGCCGTGGGGCCTCACTCACTTCTCTACATATACCTGGGTGTCCTGAGTTCTGCTGTCTAGAGCAGAAGCATGTCCCGAGTTCTGGGCCTTCTCACCAGCTGTGGGGCTCCCCACCCCACCCCACAGGACTCTTGAGAGCAATGACTTGGCACTTGAGTGGCCCTTTGTCCTCCTACAGGCATTCAAGAAGCTTCAGACTGTTGCTTTTCCTACGTCTCACGGATCCCATGCTCAAGATTTGTATATTATTTTCCAACTAGTGGTGGGTGTATCAATCCAGGCATCATGTAAGTGTCAAACTCACCTCCTGGAGGGGAGTCTCCGGGTTCTTAAATGACCTAGTGAGTAGGCTTGCAGAAAACGGCCATCCTTGGATCTCACCAAGTAAGGGGGGAGATCAGGGTGTATAGAAGTCTGCCTAGAGAATCTCAGGCCTAAAAACAGTCCCAGAGGGAGGCGGTGTTGAGCCTTCTCCTGGAAGAAACAGACTGTCGAATAGAAAATTGGAGGGTTCAGAGAATAGGGCTCCCCTTCCCTATTTACTAGAGACCACTGTTTTTAATCTTCCTTCCCCTTTTTCTCCAGCTTTGTCTCCAAGAGGAGGAACCAGGTCTGTGCCAACCCCAGTGATCAGCGAGTTCAGGAGTGCATAAGGCGGCTGAAGCAAATCCCGAGACCGGGGAACACAGCCATAGTTTGAGAAGGAGGGCTTATACTGCCGGTCACTTCCTTCTGTCATCCCCAGTGACCACCTAGGAGGCTCTAAGCATTTATTTTTATAGATGTTTAAAACATTCGCTCTGCTGTTCTGGTTGAAAGTAGCTCATGTAGTATTTATATGGACTTTTTTTGCATAGTTCCTCAGCAGATCATAAACAGATAAACTATTAGAGTGGCCTCTGGGGGCTTCAGAATGTGTCTGGCTCTGATACTCACTTAAGCCAGGTCCATCAAGCCAATATGAAATGAGTTTTGCCGTAGCCCATGCACATATTCAACTTTGTGAGGGCCCAGCTGTTTTTCTACCACCCTAGAGCAGTGAGCATCACTCTCACCCCCAAAAATAAAGTGCATCCATATAGACACAGGTCTGTCTGTCTGTCTTTCTGCAGATTCACTGAACTATGGGGCCAGTCTGAAATTGGGCAGTTGGGGAGAAAGTATTGCACCCATTCACCTTGAATTTCCAAGGGAAATCATGTAACTTTGGGTATTTTCTTCAAAACCAAAGACATATTGTTATAATTTTTAAATTTCTGAGAACATGGCTTATCCCAATGTAGACTTCATATCAAAGATGTATTTTACCCACTATTGAGGGAACCATTAAATTGGCTAAAATGTCTTTTGGTTTTATCCCTGTTTGGTGGGGTTAAGGAATGTTAGGGGTCTCTGAGAAATTGAGGTACAAAGGCAACATCAGCCATGAACCCAGGCCTTTCCTTTAACTGCTCTTACACTCTTTGTATTCCTATAATATATTAGATTGTTATTATGAAATACACATTTGCAGGTACACTGTATGACTAGAGGCTACCTCTATATAATCAAGTCAAATGAAGAATCAGAGTAAGAAAAAAATACCCTTTAACCCAGAGAGAAAGCCAGGAGGAGATTCAGAGCCCTGGAAGGAAAAGAAAGGATCCCTGGGAGCGGCAGGAAATACCCCCACCCCGTGCAGAGAAGTAACTGATGAATGCAGTCTAAGTCATGTTCCCCCATGGGAGGAGAAGACAGCGTCCAGTCACAGGACAGGCCTTCAGCTCTCAGGAGGCTCAGAGCCAGTTGTAGGTTTTGCTAAGACAATATTTCCTCATTTTGATGGGTCAGCGCTGGAGAGAAACACCATCTGTTCACCCGCCTGAGTAGGAGGGCACCAGCCAGGTGCCCTCTCGAGATAAAAATCTATTATTCAAAACCGAGCTGTTCTGGGGGCCTGAGACCAGGGAACAGCTACCAGTTGGGGAGTCATAACTTGGCTTGCCACAACCTCTAGTGAGAGAGGTTGATGGGTTGTGGAAAGCTGGAGGGCTAGACACTGATGAATTGAAGATTCAAGTCATAAGTTAGCTCAGACTGAGACAGGCACAAGAGCAATAGCCCTTCCCTCGGTGACCAGGAACAGCTCCCATCAACCAAGAATAATTCTGGGTTTGAAGTTCTGAGCCTGAAGCAGGTAAGCAGACCAAATCCTAGAGCCAGCTGTTGTTCACTGCCGTAAGGCCCAAGACCTCTGACGTTCCAAGAGCATACAAGATACCTACTTACTAACAAAAGGCAACACGGGGGAGGAAATGTTCTGTTTTAGCTTACAATCCAAGTCACAGTCCACCACCACAGCAGGGGAGTCACTGCAGCAAGAGTCTGCATGTCCACAGCCAAGGGCACAGAGAAACAAATGCATGCATGCTCATTCCTTGCTTGTATGGTATTCATCCAGCTTCCTCTACTCTGACACAGTCCAGGGCCCAGCACCTGAAATGGTGCCATCCACATACAGGATGGGTCTTCCCACCTTCATGAACAACCAAGACAACTCCCCATACACATGCCCAAAGATCAACCTTATCTAGATAATTCCTCATTAAGACCCTTGTCCCCAGTGACTCAAAGCTATGGCATGTTGCCAGTTAAAGTAACTGACACAGTACCCACAGAGACATTCCCCCAGCAGGGTGATTCATACTCAAGAGGTCTTGAAAGTATGAAGACAGGTCCTCCGCTTAAACCAACCTCGGTGCTGTGGTTTCCTTCCACATTCCCAACTCATTTGGGAAACACCCTCCAGATAAAGCATAAACCATGCCAGGGTTACAATCTGGCAAGTCTTAGGAGGATGAGAGAGTCTGCCCAGACCACAGAAGGAAACCTATGAGGCCCACAGAACCTCTTTTCCGCAAAGAGTGGGATCTGCAAAAGCAAAGGACAGTGCGGAAGGATGTCACATGCCTGTCCAGTGCAGACTCAATACAAGATGTCACACGCCTGTCCAGTGCAGGTACAGTACAGGATGTCACACACCTGTCCAGTGCAGACTCAGTACAGGATGTCACATGCCTGTCCAGTGCAGACTCAGTACAGGATGTCACACACCTGTCCAGTGCAGGTACAGTATAGGATGTCACACGCCTGTCCAGTGCAAACTCAGTACAGGGTGTCACATGCCTGTCCAGTGCAAACTTAATACCAGCATAAACCATAGGAAATACAAGAGTCTACAGTTCAACTGGCCCTCTCCCTTCTCCATGCATAAGAGGAGGATCTCAAGATAACACAAACATCTGAATTAAGTAAGGAGCATGATGCATGATATGAAAGAGAAATTCAATAAGGGCATAGAAACACTGAGGAAAGCTATAGTGAACTACTGGAAATGCAAAATGCAATGAGTCACATTAGAAGTTCTTCAGAAAGCCTCACCAATAAAATCAGTAGAATGGAGGGACAGCATATCCGAGCTTGAAGGTAAGGTACAAGGACAAAGATGAATTAATGAAAAGGTATGAGCTGGACTTTCGAGCTATTGGGGACACTGGGAGAAGATGAAATACAAGAATCACAGGTGTAAAAGAGGGTAAAGAACTCCTTTCCAAATACACAGAAGACATTTCCAATGAAATCCTGGCACAGAACCATCTATTCAGACAGAGGAGGTGTCTAGAACACCAATACACCAGGCCTGAACTTCCTCTTGTCATATTACCATTAAACCACTATTGTTCACAGCAAAGACTGTGTAAGAAGCAGCAAGAGATAAACATCACATCACATATCAGGACAGGCCCATCAGAATAACAGAGTTTTCAGCACAGATTTTAAAGACCAGAAGAGCTTGGTATGATATTCTTCAAGTTTTTAAAGACATTAACCTCCAGCCCAGACCAATATCGTCAACAAAGTGCTCAATCGTAGTTGAAGAAGAAAGAAAAAACATCCCATGATAGAAATAGGCTTCTGACCCTCAGAAGGCCGAACCTGGGTCCTCTACAAAAGCAAAAAGTACTCTCAACCAATGAGCTCTCTCTCTCTAGTCCTCTCTTCCTGTTTTATTTGACCACATCAGAATAAAACTGCAAATAAAGAGCAAACATATGAACTCATGGAGATTAAATAACTCACTATGTAGACCAGGCTGGTCTCGATCTAACAGAGACAGACCTGCCTCTGGCTCCCAAGGCCTGAAATTAAAGGTGAGCACCACATTAGCCTTAGATGTTTCTCCTGACAGATGTTCTAAAGAGATTTTTTTTCCTCTCTTAAGTTAAATGATATTAAAATATCTAAAGGGGCTGAAGAGTAGGCTCAGTGGTTAAGAGTACTTGCTCCTCCTGCAGAAAACCCAGATTCAGTTTCCAGCACCCACATGGTGGCTCACAAGCATCTGTTAACTCTAGTTCCAGGGGATCTAACATCTTCTTCTGACATCCATGGGCACTGTATGTATGTAATACACATACATACATGTGGACAAAACACTCATGAATATAAAGTAAAATCTTTTAAAAATTAAAGAAAAATAATGAAAGAAGGAACTGACATCAATTTTATATATCTCTAGTAAGACAGGTAAGTTCACATGTGTAACCTGTATGTCTTGGTCCACTGGAAAGAAGCATGAGTCAGTATCCTCCGTGTTAAGCCCTCCTCGGAGGTCTGGAAGGATCCCCCACTCCCACCCTGTGGTCATTGCTAAAGGACTGAAGGAAGCGAAGGAAGCTCGTGGGAGGAGAAACCCTTCTGGAAATATTGACTCTCTCTGACTGAATCGTTTGGAAAGCCCTGTGTCACCTTTGCCCTCTACTTCCCATTGTTCTCCGGGCCTTGTTCCCTCTTTTAGAGCTAGCATGCTGAGTATTATGTAGTCAAAGAGCAGCATTATGTGCTGTAACCTGGAACTTCCGGATCATCTTACATTTATAAATAGCGAGGCAGGGCAGGGGACAGAGAGCAGTCTGAAGGCCAGTTGGGTCTGTCCACCTGTAGGATGAAGCCTTTAACTACTGCCTTCTCCTTCCTCGTTCTTGCAGCTGCTCTTGGATTCCAGGCCCCGGGGATCATATATGGTGAGTCCCATGGTAGCTGGAAGTCTGGGGAGAAGACCCCAGAAGGGCAGGGTTATCTGCTGTGAATGATCTCTATCCTTTACAGAGCAGTGGCATTTATTCAGAAACAGCACCCAATTACAGATCTGCCTCTACCTTTCACAGGGGTCGAGTATCAGATATCCTGTACATCAGACATTTACATTATGATTCATAACAGTATCGAAACACAGTTATGAAGTAGCAACGAAAATAACTTTATGGTGGGGGGAGAGGGTCACCACACCATGAGGAGCTGTAATAAAGGTCCCAGCATTAGGAAGGCTGAGAATCACTGCCATGGATCCTGGTCGATCGATGACTTGCTTCTATTTGGAGAAACAATTATTTCCCTTTTCATAGCTAGAATTATTTGATGGCTTAAGATAATGTTAGCTAATGTTTTAGCTAGCTCAAAAGAACTATAGTTAAGTTGTAAGTTTGTGAAAACAGACAAGAGTTCTGTGATGCTCGAACTGTTCAACACCAGTTAGTATAAAACCAGCCTTTTTTAAGGCATTGGAGCCATCCAGGAAAATGGCTCACCCAAGGTCACTGACTCACTTGAAGCTTTGATATTTTCATTTATGGCGGTGACTAGGACTCAATACAGAGAGGTCTTGTAAAATAAAAGAATTTATTCTTTAATTTTTCAAAAAAAGAGAGGTACATCATACCCCATGGAGCTAAGGAGAATACTGGGCTTGGGTCGGGAGGTATAAGTAACAGAAATAGAGAAACTCATTTCAGGTTCTGTATTGGGGATACTGGGAAAAGGGGCACAGTGCAGGGTATAGTTGAGACTTCCTAGTCTGAAGAAGTGTGGCAGATTTTGAGTATATGGATAGTCTCTAATTGCCCAGGATCTAAGTTTAAGAAGCGTCAGGGCAAGAGAAATGCCAGCATGGCTTTCGAGGGTGAGAGGAAGGCAGGGGTCGAACTCAGCATGAGTTGGTTTGAAGCCTTTGTTAAGAATCAGTTAACCTCCCCCTGCTGTCAAGATCTTAAGTATGTCAGAACACATAGGATCAGAAAACAAATACACTTAGTCGAGTCATCTAGCCATTCTATTTGTCTCACAAGAATTTTAGCACTCCCTATGTGCCAGGCAGCTGCGATTCTGTCTCACAGGTGCTGATTCATTCCTCCTCCAGCATCCCTGAGGGGTAGGACAAATGGAAATTTACCATTCTTGTGGGAGGGGGAAGAAAGAAGCTCGAAGTCTTGTATATTATTATAGCTGTGCTCATTTTACAAATGAGGAAACCGAGACAGAGAAGCCTTCAATAACTTAAGACTACACAAGAAGTAAGGGTAAAATGAAGAGGTGGGTTGGTAACGGAGTATTTAAGAAAAGGCAATGCTATTTAAGATTTACTTTGGAAACCCACCCACATCACATCAAAGTTTTTGTTTAAAAAAAAAAACACCTTACTACACATAATTCATATGAAACTATTGAAGACATGATGTAAAGGGTTAGCTGCCTTTTCTTAGTACAATGCAAATTCCCAATCCTTTAGCAACAACCTTTGGCCTTAGATACATTTCAGGCTGTATTATCTTCTAGATTTTAAGAAGCGATACATTTCTCGATATCACATAACATCCCTGATGATTTCTGCAGAGCAACCCTTAACCAGACATTTTTATAAACTTAGACTATTAGAAGCTTCATTTCACTTCAAGGGACCTTGTTCCCCCAAAGGAGTTGAGGGGATATGTGCAGTTTCCAACTTCCTGAGGATTTCAGAAAAACGTACCAAGAACTGTGGGTGTACCACTTGCTTAGACACCTCATTAATGTTACATTTGCACTTAGCTTGTAGTGCTTCAGAGTCAACAGAATGTTTCCAAACGATCCCAGAAAAATCTCATGTCACCAAAGGGGACTAATGGGCCTAGAGACAGACCTTAGAACCCAAAGGTGTGATGGAGGTCCAGTGCTGGGGCATATCTGCCTTGGTGAGAACAGGGGGGTGGGTGAGTGGAGATGCTGAGACAATGATGTTGCTCTCTGCGCTCTGTTTCTTCCAGCAGCAGAGAGAGAAGTCCTGAAGGCAAAGCCAGGACTTGCACCTCGAGTACTTCACCTAGGTAAATATTTCATTACAGCATGCTTTGAGAAGCACCAGATGGTGGCCGATCCGTGCCAGAGCGTCATTCTCCCTAATGACAGAACAGAACAAGGTCACAAGGGTGGTTGAGGATGCTCTTCAGAAATCACCAGGAATGTTAAGGAATTTCTAGCAACATCCCCAAGAGGATCAGGACGGGCCATGAGAATTCTGTCCAGTATTCCCTTCTCTAGGAACCCAGTCTGCCCACTTGCGGCAGAAGCTGCCATTGGTGACTGTGCATGGCTTCCCATCTGTGGACACGCTCCCAGCCCTACTGCGGTCCACCGTAGGCCCATTAGAGGGTGTTAAAGGAGATGACGAGTGCAGGATGAGGAGAAAGCATCCCAAGTCTTGTGCGCGCATGCACGCGCGCGCGCACACACACACACACACACACACACACACACCGCCAGAACTCTTGAGAGCAAAGAGTTGGCCCTTAAGTGGCCCTTTCTCTTCCTACAGGTTTTGAAGAGTCTTCCGACTGCTGCTTCTCCTATGCCTCGTGGATCCAGTGTTCAAGATTTGTATATTATTTCCCAACCAGTGGTAGCTGTATCAAGCCAGGCATCATGTAAGTGTCCAACTCACTCACTCTGTATGGGGACCAAAGAAGCCTCCGGGATATTGAAAGACTTATCCGGTATCCAGGAAAGTCCCATCCTTGGACACTGCCAGGTGATGCAGAGAATACTTCAGGGTGTAGAGAAGGAGAGCACTCGAGTCACTCCATGAGCCATTAGAGAACCTTACAGGCCTAGAGAAGACCTCAGAGAGGAGGTGGTCTGAGCCACCTCCTGGAATGAATAGACTGTTGAGTGGGCAATCAGAGGGTCCAGAGGACGGGGTTCCCTTCCCTATTTACTAGAGACTTCTGTTTGTAATCTTTCTTCTCCTTTTTGTCAGCTTTGTCACCAAGAAGGGGAACCGGGTCTGTGCCAACCCCAGTGATCTGAAAGTTCAGAAATGCATAAAAATCCTGAGGCCAAACTCATGACCACACCTGCGAACAGCAGCATGTGCTTGTCAAGGAGGGCGTGTACTGCCAGCCACTTTCCTTCTGTCTTCCACAGAGACCACCTAAGAAGCGCCAGATGTTCGTTTTTATTAATAGACAAAAGATTTGTTTTCCTGTTCCAGTTTAAAGCAACACAGCTAGCTTTGTCACTAAGGGGGAACTTATCTGTGCCAACCCCAGGGATCTGAAAACTGAGAAGTGCATGAAAGCCCTGAAGCTGACCTCGGTGACTACACATAGCGTCTGATTAAGATAAGAAGGCAAGGGCTGGAGAGATGGCTCAGTGGTTTAAGATTGCTGACTTCTCTTCCAGAGGAGCTGGGTTCAATTCCCACTCACATGGCAGCTCAAACTACACCTCTGATATGGAATTCTCCTCCTTCTCCAGTGCCCATAATCCATAGATTTGTTCTTTTCTGTGGTGTCCCAAAGATCTTACATGTTCCATTCTTACATTAAAAGAAATTGTCATTAACTTTGACTGAAGAATCTATTTTCTACTTTTGCTCTCCTGCCCTCTGTTTGATCTTGTCTGTTGACGAAGCTTTCCGATGAGCTCTTTGAATTATTGAACTTTTCTTTTTTTTTTTAAAGAGATTTATTTATTTTATGTATACCAGTGCTCTATCTACATGCATGTCTTTCTACCAGAAGAGGGCGTCAGATCTCACTACAGATGGTTGTGAGCCACCATGTAGTTGCTGGGAATTGAACTCAGGACCTCTGGAAGCTTAGCTAGTGCTCCTAACCTCTGAGCCATCTCTCCAGCCCCAATTATTGAACTTTTCATCTCCAGCATTGTTTCCATTTGATTTTCCTTTTCTATCTTTTTTTTAATTATATTTTTATATCCTGGAATTGCTTCCTTGTTTCATTCATTCTGTAAGTATAGACTTCTTCCGACTAGAGTTTCCTGCCCTGGGTTCCTTTATCCCCTCAGGAGATAAAAACCTGTTACCTATGACTAAGAGTGTGAATGTCTCACAAGCAGGGTCTAAAAGGGTGTGGCAGACCTGCCCAGCTGTGTCTTTCTATGTGCAGGAAGAGCGCTGCACTCCGCTATAGCATCCTGAACTGTAGGGGAGGGAAATCATCTTCTCTGGTAGATTCACGCTCAGGGTTCTTACTCTCTTATTCTGTTTGGCTGTGTTGCTGCTGTTTGTTTGTTTGTTTGTTTGGAGACAATATCTCACTGTATATCCCTGACTGTCCCAGAACTTCTTGCCATGTAGACCAGGCTGGCCTACAAACTCACAGAGATCCACCTGCCTGTCTCCCAAATGCTAGAATTAAAGATGTGCACCACCATGCCCAGCTACCTGTTCACAGCCCTGTTCTCATTGATCAGGCCCAGGAAGTGCTCATTTAAACCTTGACGTAGGCCCTCTAGTTCCCAGCCACACCACAGAATGAAGAAACGTGTGCTGTAGACAATAAGAGCAACAATGAATAAATGGGACCTCCTGAAACTGAGAGGCTTCTGTAAAGCAAAGGACACTGTCATTAAGACAAAAAGGCATCCTACTGAATGGGACAAGATCTTCACTAACCCCACATCGGACAAAGGTCTGATGTCCAAAATATACAAAGAACTCAAGAAACTAAACATTAAAATGCTAAATTACCCAATTAAAAAATGGGGTAATGATCTGAATAGAGAATTCTCAACAGAAGAAGTTCGAATGGCCAAAAGATACTTAAGGTCATGTTCAACTTCCTTAGCGATCAGGGAAATGCAAATCAAAACAACTTTGAGATACCATCTTACACCTGTCAGAATGGCTAAAATCAAAAACACCAATGATAGCCTATGCTGGAGAGGATGTGGAGTAAGGGGATGTGGAGTAAAGTGCTAGTGGGAAAGCAAACTTGTGCAACCACTTTGGAAATCAGTGTGGCGGTTTCTCAGGAAATTGGGAATCACCCTACCTCAGGATCCAGCAATACCACTCTTGGGAATATACCCAAGAGATGCCCAATCATACTACAAAAGCATTTGTGCAACTATGTTCATAGCAGCATTATTTGTAATAGCCAGAACCTGGAAACAACCTAGGTGGCCCTCAATGGAAGAATGGATCAAGAAAGTGTGGAAGATATACACATTAGAATACTACTCAGCGGTAAAAAACAATGACTTCCTTAAATTTGCATGCAAATGGATGGAAATAGAAAACACTATCCTTAGTGAGATATCCAAACCCCAAAAGATGATTATGGTATGTACTCACTCATTAGTGGACCCTAGCCATAAACAAAGAACATTAAGCTTATAGCTCACAAGCCTAGAGAAGCCAAATAGCAAGGTGAACCCAAAGAAAAATATATAGAGATCCTCCTGGAAATTGGAAGCAAACAAGATCGCCGGGCAAAAGGTGGAGGGAATGGGAATAAGGATGTAGGTGGGGTGGGGGTGGGTGAAAGGGAGAGAGGGAGGGAGAAGGGAGAAGGGAAGGACTGGGGAGAGCTTGGGGGAGTGGGAGGGTGGAGATGGAGGAAGGGTGGATATTGGAGAAGGGAATAAGATATCTACATTAAGGGAGTCATTTTAGGATTGGCAAGAGTCTTGGCTCTAGAGGGGATCACAGGTGTCCACGGGGATGTCCCCAGCTAGGTACTTGGGCAGCAGAGGAGAAGGTGCCTGATCTAGCCT
>PVIU01009803.1:0-73813 GCA_004026605.1 Ondatra zibethicus | reverse complement strand
GCCGGGAGGGATGGGGGTGGGCCTTGGACTTCCAACAGGGCAGGGCACCATGCCCTCTTTCAAGGAAGAAGGGGGAGGGAGGAGGGGTGGGGAGGTAGTGGGAGGGGACCAGGAGAAGGGGAAGAAAGGTAAAAATTTTATTTCTTTAATTATGTTTTTGAATGGAAAAAATAAAACAAAACAATGTATGGAAAAAATATATAATATTGAAGCATATTTTTAAAATAAATAATTTGTATAAAAAAAGGGGGGTAGATGAAGAGAAACAGTTAAATTAAGTTATAAGAGCTAGTGGGACAAGAATAAGATAAGACTGAGCATTCTTAACTAGCAAGTCTCTGTGCCATGATTTGGGAGCTGGTGGCCTGAGAAAGCCCGCTACATTTAGCATTCCAACATGGGGCTTGAATCTCCACATAGGGTCTGTGAAAGCTGAAAAGAAAACAGATATGGCTCCTTTAAGAGGCTCTGCTGTACAACAGAGCACGTAAATAACTGGTGTGCTAAGTAGAAACAAGCTAAAGAGAAATGTCTGTCACAGTGCGGATACCAATTTTCTAGAGCCAGCGTGGCTGAATGCAACTCTCGGGCAGGACCCTGGCCATAAAGCTTGGCTTTCATGGATCTGATCTGGATGGAGCCAACCACCAATGCAAAGTCTCGTAGCAGTTTAAAGTTTGGCTCATGCAGTCAGAAAAGGCTAGAGACACACCGTAAAGACAGGTCCAGCAGAAAAAAAAAACCCTAAACAGGTTACAGTGTATTTAAAAATGATCATAGCCTCAAGAAAGAAAAAAAATGTTTATAGATAGCCATAAAAAGTAAATCATTTATAAATAATAAGTCTTTAAAGACAGAGGAAAGTAATATAAAAAGAATATGCCACATAAAGATGGGAAATACACAGGGAGTCTGGATCCTGTATGGTGTTGTGCTGACTTGAATTTTTTGAATGTTAAGGAGCAAACAATGACAGCTGCTGAAGGACATTGGGTTATAAAAATGAATACTGAATTAAACCAGGGTAGACACTTTAGGGATGCCTAAACTTTAAAATGGAAGTCAGAAATTGTATTACATTGGAGAAGAGGTAATATTTCTGTTTACACAGGAAACAAAAGGATGTAGATTCCTTCATGATCAATAAAGATCAAGTTTGACTGGGGAGACATCCTGAAAATCTTGAACATGAAGAAATAAACCAAGAAAACCTACAAGACAGGTGGCATATGTACTGATCATTCTGCATGGCGATAGTTCTGAGACTGGACAACAGATGTTACAAGTTTTTTCAGGACTTGATCATTATCTCAATTTTCTCAGGGTCCCCCAAAGATGCCTCCACCATTAGACAACAGGAAACAGTCTAGAGAACACAATGCCTACATTCCCAAGAGGTGGTGTGAGTGATTTTGGCCATGCAGTGGGTTATGGATGTTTGTCATCATATAGGGGGGATATAGGAATATAGGATAAAAGGACAACTATTAATCTTAAATATTTTTCACTGGCATGGATTTTGGCATATTGATACAAATTTAAAGTTATTTTTATTATACTATATGTATGTTTCTACTTTTGTTTGGGGTATTGTGCTTATGCAGCTCATTTAAAAATGTAATGTATAATTAATAAATACAGATTAGTAGCTAGTCATCTATAATAATCAAACTTGTAGCCATATTAGGTATGTTTTCAAGGTTAAACAGATGTATTTTAGATAAATAGGTGCTCTTCAAAGCTTCACAGACCTATAGAATATGGAATTTAAGACATTTAATAACCTAAGGTTTTTCATGACAGTGAGAGGTGTCTGCTCCTGGCACCACAAATCTACTTCATAAAAGAATGATAGGCACTGAAGAACTTTTATATGGAGTTTGCTTTCATTATGGCAAATCTAGCTATTTGGGCAAGAAACTGTTCTTGCCTTGACTATTGACAGCATGATGTACAAACTGGACATGCAGGATACAAAGGAAAGTGACTGCCAAACTTCATCACAACAATGGGTGGTAGTCCTTCAAAATTCCTGTTTCACAGAAAAGTCTGTCAGATATTCTAGGCCTGTAGGCTGGAGATGGATGCCTCAACATTGCAAATGAACCTTGGGTCCAGGCAGCCAGATGTCTCCATTGTTTTTATAGTTTTGGAAGTGGCTTGCAGTGCACTTCCTGTTTACTGAGGTGCTGTGGGAATTCCTTTAGCCAAGAAATTCCTTTAGCCTTTAAGATACCAGCCCACTTGGGTGTGGTCTCTTATATTCTAAATGCAGCCATAAAGCTTGTGTATTCCCCCTTGGCAAAATGTAGAGAAACAAAAACAGGTTAAATTAAGTTATAAGAGCTAGTATACAAGCATAAGATGAGTGTGAGCATTCATAACTAATACTAAGTCTCTGTGTTATGATTTGGGGGCTGATGGGCTGAGAAAGCGTGCTACACACTTGCTTGTGCTAAGCTCCACTTCTCTACTCTTACATAGTTCGAGATCCCCTGCCTAGGAAAAGTGTTGTCCATTGTGGGCTGAGTCTTCCCATTTCAATTAACTTAAGACAATATATGTCCACAGACAAACCAAATGTAGACAGTTCTCATGAGACACTCTTCCCCAGGTGACTCTAGACTGTGTCAAGCTGACCAGCAAACTATCACACTACCATATTTTTCTTGTGACCCAAGTGACAATCTCTATCCAATTTTTCATTTTTCTATTTATTTATCAACAGTAAGCACTCATTTATTGATATGATAGTAACATACTGGATATTTTACTTAGATGTTCCCAATCTTATATTAAGCTTTTAAATTGCACACAGGTTCAATTACATATTTAAAATGGTTTTAAACACAAAAACAACCATTTTAATGTACTTCCTTAAGGTCTGGGCACTCTCAAGCCCTTTACAGCACAATGACTAAAATTATTACCACATCTTATACTTTTCTAGAAACATATGTGGGAAACCTATAGGATTCTGAGTACATTTTTGTGAAAGGTGTGTGAATGATTTTTATATCTTACAAAAATGACATAATTACATAAAATTACATTACATAATTGCATATAATACATTAACCACTTGTGAGGTTTCCTCTCTTTGTTTAAGTTCCACCTTTTTCAAAGAACAATCTGTGACTTATTTATCGAGTTCTTTTCTTATTCTATTCCATTTGTCTAGCTATCTGCTCTTGTTATACATAGCATGCTTTGGGATGGATGGTTGGGGAGAAAGACAGAAGGATTCTCATCCACCATTCTGCTATGTTTTCATTCTTCTTGGATCAATTCCTATATTTATCTTTCCTATAATTTTATAATACACTTTCTAAGTACCTAAAATTTAACCAATGAGAGTTTGAAAACTTTTAATATTAAATACATAGAAATGAGGCTTGGGAGGAGGCTTAGTGGTGAAGAGCACTGGCTGGCCTTCCAGAGGACCTGGGGTTTAGTTCTCATCATTCGGATCACAGTTTACATTGTCTGTAATTCCAGCGCTAGTAGGTATGACGCCCTTTTGCCTCTGCAGGCACTGCAAGCAAATGGCAGATATGATTACATACATATATACATACATACATGCAGGCAAACACTCATACACATAAAATAAGCATAACTCTTTAAAAATGTATGTATTTGAGAGTATGAACATCTTTAAAATACTGTGCTTTCCTTCTGGGAATCCATGTTTTCATTAAATCAATAGCTTTTCTGTTTGTGGTGGTATTTTAAATATAGTTTTTATGGGCCTATTACATACTTATCTATTATATTTTTATCCTCTCTATTTATGAATATTTATATTGAGTGCTATATTTTCAAAGTGGTAATACTTTCATAGGAGTTTTTGTTCAATTACTTTGCTTAACATTATTAACATTAGAGTTTTTGATTCATTATACATTTAGGAGAATGCCCACTATTACAATATTTGAATAGAGGTAGCTTGTTTTTCTGCACTTAGTTCTTTTATTAAATATTGATATTTGGTAAAACTATGTAAAATCTAAATAACAATAGAATGCTGAGGTGGTATAATTTTAGTTGGAGCTGATAATTACTGCTTTAAAATCATTCGATTCAGGTATTGTAGATAACTTGGGTTTTTTCTACTTCTGTTATGGAGTTACCTACCATCTACCTTTAATTATTAAATAGATGCTGATTTGTAATCATACCAGGCAAATTAAATAATACTGACTCCTAAAAAAGGACACAGAATGAGAATACAGTATAAACTAGTAATGACTGCATAATATTCTAGACTTCCAAGTGGCTTTTCCAACCAAAAATTTGCCTAAAGAAAAAACTAAACATTTATAGGTGGAAGGTCCCCCAAGTTTTGTTTTATATATAGTTGGCTGTGTGCTGTCTCCACACACAGCGAGGGAAGGCTGGTTTTCAGTTTGCCATCTTCTTGCTTCCACTACCCACATGCTGAAATTATAGATGTGTATTATCACACTGCATGTAAGTATGTGCTGTGTACATGCAGTGCTCACAGAAGCCAAGAGAAGCTTCCCTGGAGCTGGAGCTACAGACACTCCTGTGTTACCAGTACAGGAGGTAGGGACCAGACCCTGGGCCCTCTGTGAGAGCAACCAGTGTTCTTAACATCTGAGCCAGCTCTCTGTCCTGGCCAAAAAAAAATTGGTATTCTAATCTAAAGAACTATTTTAATCTAAATTTTACCGATCAGAACCAGCATCTATAATACAGTCTGAATTCCACATGAAAAGAAACAAACACCCCCCCCACTTCACAAATTTCCATCTTGAAGCATCATATCCACAGCCTAATAGCAGAGGTGAGCCCAGTGCTGAGATCTAAAGCACTAGCAAGGTTTTGTTGTTGCTTTTTTCCTCTCCATAAATGTCAGGGTTCTCTCTATTCTGTCAAGCACTCACTCCTAAAATTCAGCCTTGGTCCATTAGTGATGTATGAAAACCAATACTGCTACACTGTATTTTGGAAAGTCTTAAATGACATAGAAACCATACCTGAAAAGCCAACTTAATGTACATGTTACTGACATGATATCCAGGAAAAGGAAAGCCTGTGGCAACCCCACCCCCCTCAACTACATCAAGGCTTTAACTGATTTAATACACATAATCACATAAAAATTTCATGGCAAGTGCAGTTCAGATGCTGTTTTACCTGTCTCACCTTGTCTCAGTAGGCTTTTTACCACTGGGATCCACCTGGTTCTGGGAACTCAGCTACCTCCCTTAAAACACGCATTTCCAGTAGCTGATGAAGGGGCTCATGCTGGCTCCCCTCTCCCCGCCCTCTTCCTAAGACTAATCGTTGTGCTGACACGATGAAAGCCCTGCTGACCAGGTGCCCCCTTTGCAGTCTTTGGTGCCTTTTTATTTTTATCAGACTCTAAGCTATCAAATGCAAGTTAAGAGGA
Organism: Ondatra zibethicus; assembly: GCA_004026605.1. Classification (NCBI taxonomy): domain Eukaryota; kingdom Metazoa; phylum Chordata; class Mammalia; order Rodentia; family Cricetidae; genus Ondatra; species Ondatra zibethicus. The sequence continues at coordinate 68,394 of PVIU01009803.1, read as the reverse complement.
ATTCCTTTAAAAAAAATATGGTAAGAAATGAACATTTATCTAACATTATAACAATGCCATGCAATTTTCACTTTGGAATCATTTGTTCTAAAAATATGGATTTGATACAGATATTGGCTACAGAATGCCTTAGTTTATAAAGATTAATGACACAGGGCATAATGAGTGCCTGGTCTCTATTCCAATAGCAAATCAATTAATAAATTGCCTAATGAATTCATGTACTAATAGCAACTAAATGTTTACCAAGCAGACTTTTACTAAGCAAGCTGAGCAATCCCTCTCAAGGCATAGAAAGCCTATGTGAGATTTTCTTTTCCTCTCTGAAATGCCTTCATCCATCTTTCCTCAGAGAGATGCTGCAATTAGCCTAGAAAACTCAGGTCCATGTTGTTTCCTAAGCCTACAGCACCACCGTCTCTAAAACTGATGGAACCTATCTGGGGCACACTTCCTATCAAACTCACCTTGTGGTGACCCATGCGATGCTGAGAACCTGGGCCCACCTGCATTCATGCTTCACCATCCATTCTGCTGGGGAAAGGCTATATTCAGCCTGGGTCTTTCTGGCTTTTGGCTTATGTATGTCTACCCTAAGAAAGCTGGAATTATCCATATGGAGGGAGCCTCATGCGAAAACGCCTCCATAAGATCAGTCTGTAGGCAAGCCTATAAGGCATCATTTTAGTTAAGGATTGATGGGGGAGGCCCCAGCCATGGCAGGTGGTGCCATTCCTGGGCAGGTGGTCCTGGGTTCTCAGCACTCTTTCATAGCCTATATCAGCTCTCGCCTCTAGGTTCTAGTCCTGCTTGAGTTCCTGTCCTGACTTTCTTCAGTGACACACGACAATAAGTCACATAAACCCTTTCCTCCCCAACTGGGTTTCGATCATGGTGCTTCATCATACCAGTAGTAACCCTAACTGAGACTTTAAAGTTTGCTTAAGTTAAAAGCTAAATGCATTTGTGTGTATGCATGTGTATGTGCATGTGTGCATGTATGTTTGCATGTGTACATGCATATGTGTGTTTGTGTGTGTTTATCTAGAAAGAGAAAATACAATGTCTTTTTCAACAATTCATCAGTTTCCAGAATCAAACTTAAAATGTCAGAATTTAACTGCAATGACCCTTCCGTGGAGAATCACATAACACAGAATTTAATTTACATACGCAAAATAAATGCATGAACAGAGATTTTCACCATTGAAAATGCACACAGTTGCAAACATTCATCTACAATTGTAAAATCAAATCCAAATTTAAGTTTGGGGTATAATCCTAAGTGCTAATTTAATAGTGAGTTGATATAGTTATCTTTGGGATAAATTATGTTATGATTTGAGGAACACAGGGTATTGCCAGTGATGAAGTGAAGTGGTCCTTGCTGCAGCACAAGGCTTCGAGGAAGTCCCCAGCGTTTATGCTTACCTATTTTAAGTTGCTCATAGCGGTGCGGTTATTTTTACCATGCACAAACACAAGCTGAAGGCATGACGTGCATCTTGCATTTAGCATTATGAATTTAAAATAAGGTTTATTTGACCATGCCTGTGCTTGCAGTTCAGAAATTCTCTTTAGTGTTCATTCTGGGTACCATGGCGTTCAACTTACAATATTTTTACAGGGGCTTAAGAGATGGCTCAATGGTTAAGAGTGTGCATTGCTTCTGTAGCAGACCTGAGTTTGATTTCCAACATCCACATCGTGGCTCACAACTGTCTATCCAGTTCTCTCCAGGCACACACATGGTACACAGACACACATGTAGGTAAAATAGTCATACAAATAAATAAACATAAAAATAAAGGTATTTTTATTCAAAATTTCAGCTGTTCAAAGGAAATTGTTTATATTTCTCCATGAGAATTTTATTATTTTATTGCCAGAAACTGGTACCACTTTTAAAGGGATTTTAAAAAAAATTGATTACTAAATTAGATCAGCAAAGGACTTTGCACTTCCTGAACCAAGTACACTTAAGCGTTCATACAAATAAGTTGAGTTCACAGGACACCTTGTGGGTGTGTGGCAGGGTTGGGGGGGGTGGTATATGCTACTGATGAAAACCTCCTGTCGTTCAAAGATGAAATTCAGGAACCATCGTTGGGCCAATAGCAATGAACACTATCAATGTGTCACTCAAACAATAAGGTGCAAATGAAAGTGTCAGCCATTCTTTGAGACTATCAGAGCCCTAGGATACTGGATGTAGCTGTTGGCGATAAAATCATCTGGGTCCATCTGGTCAGGTGGAGGGTGGCCTGACCGGCAGTGCAAACAGTAGACAAAAGAGAAAGGCTTCATTCTGAGGCTGATGCACAGGAGAGTTTGGCAAACTGAGCTCACAGCAGAGACAGTATTATCAAACTAATGGCACGGGCAATCACCGGGCCACCGTGCATCCCACGTACCAGCGGGGCATCCATTTTCAGCTAAGTGCTGGCGAACGTTTTTCCTTGCTCTCGCCACTGCAGGGGTAAGTCAACCCAGCACTCGAGACTCACTGCCTGGTAATAAATTACTATATTGGACACTTTTTGTTTTCTTTCACCGAAGACTTCCCTGTGTGGTCTCACTATCATTACCAATTAAAAGGCAGCCTGCTTCAGCCAACTGTATCTCACTGGGTATCAGCTCCGATACTCCAATTGCCTTGGCACGTTCAGCAGGGTCAAGAGGCCCCTTTGACCTTTTCCTACTAAGTCTTCCTGACCACTCGCTATTGCAGCAATCTCAGCTGAACAGATGGACACTTTCTGCGACACTATAAAGCTTAGAATATAAAGATAAATGAAATTGTGTCTCAGGCTTCAAACTGGTTTATGAGCCCGTTCTACAAAACCTGCAGTTTTAAAGTCTATAATCTCACCCCGGGCTAATAGGAGAGACTGCTTGTTTCTTTTTAAATTGTCAGCTTTATAATTTAAGTTTGAAAAATGTTAGATTTCTGTAAGATGCTTAGTGAGTTGACTGTGTTTCTAATTAATATAACAGCTGATTTTGGAATGTAGAGCACTTTTTTCTATGCCTATTGTTTTTTTATCGATGACTGATAGAGGAAGTCACTCCATAGTTAATAACTATCCGTGTTGAATGAAAGATGAATGTTCTAATTTGCCTCATGCATAATTTTTCTTTTATTGTATCACTGAATTTCTCAAAGGTGACTCTAGTATTTTTGCTTCTCAGAATGTAAGAGGAAAACTAATATTCTCTTTATTGTGACTTTTTGGCATATTCATGCAAGTTTACCACCACAGTTATTTGAATATTTTAAAATTGATAGTTTAACCTCGAGTAGCCTATGATATATTCTTCTTCACTCAAGGGCTGTCTCCTTTAAATAAAATGAGTGTGTTATTTATTGTTCAGATTGGACTACATTTTTAGAGTGAAATAGGGAGCTATTAATAATAGCATTGGAACCACAGCCATGAGCCATGACTGTCTTGGCCAACCTGGATGCATTCCCACCAAACTCAGATGTGTAAGGCCATTAATTTACTTATGAAAAATAATGAATGTTTCTGTGTCACCATAAAATGTGACTGCAGAGCTGGGGAGATATCTCCTGTCTCCATGCATAAAGAACTTCCAACACAAACACAAAGACCTGAGTTTGCATTCCCAGAACCCACATAAGAACAAGGTGTGGTGGTATGGGCATGTAATCCATGAGCAGGGCAGAGACAGGCAGAACCCAGATGCTTGCTGGCTAAGGAATCCAGCCAAAGCCTATGAAAATCCAGTCAGTCTAGCCAAAGCTTCAGGTTCAGTGATCCTGTCTCCAGAAAGGGGATAGGTGAGCAATACAGTTACTCCAAGTTAGCCTTTCATTTACATATGCAAATACGTATGTGCACACATACTAATAACTTAAAATTTTAATCCTAACTCTATCTAAATAATATTAATAACTGAAAAACCAATTTCTTCTAAACTTTCAGGCTAATGCGTCTGGAGAGATGGCTCAGGGTTTAGGAACACTGGCTGTTCTTGATCTTGCAGAAGATCTGGGCTCAATTCCCAGCACTTGCATGGCCACTCACAACTATCTGTATCTCCAGTTCCAGGAGACCTGATGCCCTCTTCCGGCCTCCGAAAAACCAGGCACACACAGGCATGATACCCATACACATAAAAATAAAATTAAATTCAACTTGCAGGTTGAAATTTTGTTTCAGTCATTAAGCATTTCAGATTTGTGTAGTAAATTAAAAAATGAACCAAGGGCTCACCACAAAGAATATCACAGAAAGACTATTACTGAATAATTAAAAACTTTTCATTTCTACATTTTATATTTCTAAAATTCTTGTCACCACTGTCCTATTGTGGAATCTCTAAAATAATACCTCAGTAGTCAACTAAACTTATTAACATAAGTAAATACAGTTACAGTAAATAAGAAATAATACACGCTCATTTTCAATTGATTTATTTTGATGCATTTATTTTTTACCAGGCTGGAGATAGAACCTAACACTCTATGCATGCTAGGAAAGTGCTCTACTACTGAGTTACATCCTAGTCTCAATCCTTAGTTGATTTAAAGGCAAAAGCTGCTCGACATTTTTCCAGAACCTTTGAAGACCAAGTTAAGGGAGAGTTATAGAAGGGAAGAGAAGGAAGACAAGAAACAAAATCACCAAGAGGTCAGGTGGGAAGTCCGGGCTCATTTTAGGGAATTACCAAGCTAAAGAAAAGACCATGAGACAAATCCACTCCCCACCCCCATAGAGAAACCAAAACACGAGCAAAACCCAAGTATCCTCAGCGTCTGGAATGAGAGAGGAGCCAATAACCAGCTCTCAAGTTGCAGTATTTTAGAGCAGAATCTAAAAAGCAAACAGCCAGTATGGTTTTCTAAGGCAATGCCCCTCTGGAGGGAAAGGCTCTTGAATCGGACAGATAGAATCTCAGAAATAATTATCATCCTGGTCACTGGAATGTCTTAAATCTTTCTTTCCCAGCCAATGGCTCCTGCTGCTCTCTAAGCCTACTGTCTGTATAATGAGTAAAGGGCAGAGCAGTGCTAACAACAAACAAGGTTTAAACAGGGGTTGTTTTAGCTAATAAGGCCGGGGCTCTTAAACAATTTAGTATCAATGGATGGATGAAAAGACAGTCATAAGACAGCTGAGAGAGGCCTGGCGACAAATTCAAAGTCACACAGCCTTTTATTCAATCAATCCAACACTGTGGAGTCCTAGTGGAAATGAGAAGCCAGGGTGCTCTTGAGCACACACGAGAGAGAATACTGTGTTCTTTCTTCAAAAATTACCAGAAAATCCAAAACCACTCTTCCCACAAGTGCTTGAATAGACGTTTTATAACTCAGCTCTGGTTTTTCCTGTATCTTTTAATAAAATAAATGGCACTAATAGAAAAGAATATAAAATTCAAAAGCACTTTTATTAAGAAGCTCAATCTTAAGTGGCAAAATAGATGCTTGTCTCAGGCCCTTTTCTTAAACAGCAACCATTTCCTTTGATTCCTTTCACCTCTTACTCAGTATACAATTGTCAATTAAGATGACAAGTGTATGCTGCTAAATTACTGGGAACTTGGCCTCTGGGATGAGCACTAATTAAAAAGTCTGTGCTATGGGCATGCTGATGTGCCTCACTCCGAACACCTCCTCCTCCAACCATGACACTCCAGTCAGTGGCAACACTAACACTTGATAAGCACCATAAGCTGATAAGTGGCCCAAAGACCAGGAAAGCTGTAAGTTTAGAGGAAAAACAAGCCAGCCAGAAGTGGTTTGCCATTACATAGGACAAGGGACAAAATTTATTAAGCACTTTTTCCCTTTGGAGTGACATGTGTGTATTTAAATAACAAACTGGTGCTAGAGAGATGGCCCAACTTTGAAGAGCAGGTTCAACTAGTGGGGGAGTACCTGCCTGCAATTCCCAGCACCCACAGCAGGCAGCATACAACTACCTATCACTCCAATTCTAGGAGATCTGCTGCTCTCTGCTGGCTTCCAGGGCATCTACACATGTGCGGCATGCATTTATATAGGCATCCACATATAAAAAACAAAGTTTTTTTTTTAAAAATCTTTAAACAAGAAATTTTTAGCCACAATATGTATATGTTTGGAAGATATGTCTCCATGTGGCCACCAGATATTCTGATCATTTCAACTCGATAAAAAGCCGGCTAAACTGAAATCAGTACAGTAAGTATCATCAACTAAAACAATATGTAGCAGAAACCAAAGTATATGAAGTGTTTGAGGACAGAAGTACTTTTAAAAAGATTCTATAGGTGCTAGAGAGATTGCTCAGTGGTTAGGAAAATTTTGCTTTTGCAGAGGACCCAGGTTCAGTTCCTAGCACCCACGTGGTGGCTCAAAACTGTCTATAACTCTAGTTCCAAGGGACCAGATATCCTCTTCTGGCTTCTGATGGCACTGCACACACATGGTGCACAGGCAGACATACATGCAGACAAACACTCACACACATAAAGTTAAGGGGGGAAGGAGATCCTGTAGAAACACCTCACTTATCTAGTAACTGCTTTTTTTTGTAACCTGTAAGCTTAAGTGGAAGGGAAATGACAAGAAAGCCCGGCCTCCAATGCAGGACATTGTATTATTTAGAACCCGATTGAAGCATCAGAACCATTATCTGATGCTCAAATCATCGTTGCCTCCTCTTGTCATAAATATAGTTTTACTAAAACACAGCACTGCTCCTTCACACAGAAGTCACCTACTGCTGGATTTTGCATTACAGATGCAGAATTGGGGAGGTTGCCACAGAGACAAGCCAATCCACAAAGGCAAGAACACTTAAGATCTCACTAGGGAAAAAGTTTTCTAATCGCTGGCTTATCCTACATGAACAGGGGTTTTATTTAAATGTGCTCACCAATGTTTTGTTTTATTTTCTAACAAAGCCACATTAACAAGGAAGGTAAATTAAGAAATGAAGCCCCGTTGATCTGGGGAAGAGGCATGTGCTCATGACTATGGTCTTATGACTATGCCTATGCTAGGAAGAATATTTTCCACCACAGATAAAGGCTGCCCTTAGTAGTCTACGTTCTAAAACTCTTACAGCTCAATAACAAATTTCTGAAAAATCAGACTCAAAACAGACCAAGGAATTTGATAGGCATGTCTCCAAAGAAGACAGACCAGTAGCCAACATAATAAGCACAAATTATCATGAACATGAAAATCAAAAGTACGAAGACATCACATCTCATCCTATGACGATGTCATAAAACTAAAACAAAAGACATCAAATATCAGTGAGGATGTGGGAAAATGAATACTGCAATGCAAAATCAAATGAAAACAATGCCCAGGTTCATCTGAAAATTAAAGCTGATACTGGACCACTGAGGTGGACCAGCAGATAAAGGCATTTATTACCAAGCAACTGATGACCTGAAGTGGACACCTGGCATCAACATGGTAGAAGGAGACAACCAACTCTCACAAGTTGTCTTCTGATTTCCAGACATGCGTTGTGGCACACACACACGAAATAAATGATAAAAGAAAACTAGGATTATCACATGACCTAGGAATTCCACTTCTAGATACTAACCAAAAGAATAAAATTAAGATTTCAAAGGGGTGGGAATGCCCAGTGCAGTGTTATTCACAGTAACAGAGATGAGAAAACTATATGTCCATTGGCAAATGAATGGATGGATGGAAAGATCTTAAGTAGCTGTGATAAAATAATTTTCAGCCCCAGAAGGAAATTTTTCACCAGGTAACAAAACAAAGAAACAAAACAAAATCAACAATAAAAAAAACCAAAACAAAGACTCTTTGGACATGATGATGACTATAATAAAAAAATAGACAATCACAGAAAGAAGACTGCATGGTCTACTTACAGGACACAAAACAGTCACCGTCACAGAATTCAGGAGTGAAATCATAACAGGAGCTGGGATGGGGTAACTTATTAGTCAACGAACAGAAAAGTTTCAGTTTGGCAAACTGAGCGAGCCCTAGGATCTGCTGCAAAGCATTTTGTCTGGATAGCATAGCTCAGTAGTAACTCGTGAAATGAGTACAATGAAATAACCCAGTCCAGATCCTAACCCTCTCTATTTTCCTGAAGAAAGCTCAGTTACTTTCCATCTCCCCTTGCTACACATACTATCTCCGGCTGTATTAACATCTCACTAGCACCTTCCTTAGGATCCACACTTACATTCTGATCTTTTAGGCTTGTTCCCCACAGCAAAACGCTACGTTTCCGTCAAGATTGATGACTGCCATGACCCATGCTCTAGATAGCAGAGGCCCCTCCATGGCACAGGTTGCCTCCAGTAGTACTTCATATATGGTTCTAACATCCATATGCATCATTTCGTGCCTTTAGCCAGCTTTATACTAACCACTCAGTTCTCTGGTCCTCTGGAAGAGTAGCCACTACTCTTAACCACCGATGCATCCCTTCTGCCCCTGGCCTTTCCTTTTTAAATTATGACCCATCTCTTCTCCCTGCACATGGAAGCTGCCTGAGTCCCGGCTCTTGTTGAAATTTCTAGTGTCAGACAAAATTGGGGTGCACAGTAGGTGGTCGATGAGTATCCAAAGAATAAATTTTCTGTCTTACTTATCTCACTACAGAAATGTATAGAACATATGTACCACAGGACTTAAGGTCTACTTGGGAAAGTGTTATAAATACTTAGAATAATTACACAATACATTTGGTACTTCAAAGGTGAGCTGGTTAACCAGATAGAATTTAAGCAGGCAAAGGGGAATTTGAGTAGCCCAGGGGGACATCTGAAGTATATGGCCTCTGTTAGGAAGAGGCATGTCAGGCCTGGAATGACAGTGCTAGCCTGTGGAAGAACATTAGCCTATTGAAAACTACTGAGCAGCTTCATCATCCAGATCTCACTCAGGTATTAAGAGTCAATAAAGAAGAGCGAATCCTTTAAGGCCTTCAGTCTCCTGAGACTCTGAACTTATCCCACCCAAAGGGAAACCTGCAAGCATTTAAAGCTGTATGCACCAGAGTGTCATCAGCTCTCCCTCCTGTCCTCTGACGAGAGGGCCATACAGCAGTCTCCAAATCAACTACCAAATCAGGAAGCTGCTGCTTGGGGCTTCCAGGCTTACCTTGAGTTCCCGCATTTGGGAAATGAAGCCTAAATAAACCTCTTTCATATTTATCATACATCCATTCCTAAACGTTATTGCAAACCTGTTGATTAGATGGCCGATAGCTTTGGGGGTTTTATATTAAGGGGTGGGCTTGAAAAGTAATTATCCCAGGGAAGAAGACGACGCATGGTATACAATATAATCCTCAGGCTATGTCTGAGTGATTATTTTAGATAACTCTGTGTCTAGGAGAAATGAGCCTGAGATTGACAGACAGGTAAATGGAGGGGATACCAGAAACTTCACTGTTGAACAAAGCCATTTTAACTGTGTCACCTTTTGTCTATCTGAGCCTTATAAGAAAACTGCTATTTGTGTCTCACCTAAAGTGAGACATTGGTTCTCTGTGTGTCAAATATCCTAGATTTCATTACCATTATTGAATAAGCTTTTAAAGTTTATTAAGCCAGCAGATGAAGGCACTTGCTCCTATTATACTTCATGGTGTTACCCATCTATTACAGTCCTTTTAGAGGCATATATAAACTCAGTGCCCAATCCTTTCTAATTTACTCATTAGAGAAGGATAGGTGAATTTTAATTATTGTGTTTTACAAAACTGGCATGGGGTGTACACCTCTGATCGTAGGACTGGGGAGGCAGAAGCAAGTAAGTTCAAAGCCATCCTGGTCTATGTCATGAGTTTCAGGGTAGCCAGAACTACTTAGTGAGACCCTGTCTAAAAAGAAATCTCTGGTTCCAAATAGAATTATGATAATCTAGAATAATGCAATGGTTTAAAACACAAAAATCTAGTCCCAGAATTAAAGGATGTAGAATATGAGGCCAACACATAATGTATCCAGCTAACTGGATGGCCAGTACCCAGCTAACTGGAAGGGCTATACACTATCTGAACACTCACTATAGCTATTCATCCCATGTTTTGTCTCTGGTCCTAACTGCTATCTTGTCTAAAACAGAAGGGTAGATTATATAAGCAAAACTAACGGTAATGACTGAAGTTATCCTAAACACATGGAAAACTAAACATTTCTGCTACTATCATGGTAGTCCCATCCTTGAACATGCCAGAAATTAAGGCAATATGTGTTCTAAGGGTTATTGAAGATAATCTTTAGTTTATATAAAAATCAAAAGCACAAAGAGGTAAAACATTCCATGGGGCCTTAAAGGCAATCATCCATAAACTTTAACTGTAGGTGAGTAGGTTGAAGAAAAAGTAGGTCTTTTGTAGTGGCATTTCAATTGTATTTTAATAAATAAAGCTTATCTGAAGATCTGAAAAGCAAAACAGCCAGCCACTGACCAGCCTTACAGACCAGGCAATGGTAACACACACCTTTTATCCCAGTAGCCACACTAGTTTGCCATAGAAATCGGGCGGTGCATGCCTTTAATCCCAGCCCTAGAGAGGATTATAAGATAGGAGACAGCTCTCAAACATAGTCTCATTCTGAGGTTCCTGGAGGCAGGATCACCATTTCTGACTAAGGTCAAGGTAAGAGCTTGTGACTGGCTGTTATGCTTTTCAGATCTTCAGGATGAACCGGATGAACCCCAATTTCTCTCTCTAAGTTTTTATTAACCATGCTTCAGTCTTTGGTGATTAAAAATGATTAGCTGACAAACCCATGACACATAAATTTAGTGGACAATCTAGATTCAGATGAGCATTAAATTTGGGCACTTGTATTGTCCATGGAATAATAATCTCATTTAAATCTCTGGATGACCTCATAGGAAGTCAGGGCCCATGTATTCCAGACATAGCCACATGCTCAATGCCAGACTGTGAGGGTTGCAAAACGGCTCAGTGGAGGAGCTAGAAAAAAGGAAAACAAAATATTTGCTACCAAACATGAAGTGGAAAGGGTCGAGTTTTGTATAGTGACCAGAGACCTCTAAGGAGGTAGGGAAGAAAAGAATTGAGTGTGAACAGCACTTTGCGTTTCATAAGCTTTGGTAAGGACTTCAGAAAAAGCATGTCTAAGACAATGGGGGAGAGAACCCACCACCATCAATGAAAACCATACAGTGTTCAGACCTGTTTGGGTATAAAATTATGTACACAGGAAAAGACAGTCCCTGCTGTCCATACAGCATCCTGGGAGCATTTGCTATCCATGAGGAATAATGATAGTTGGAGGAAAAGGTTCTTCGGGCTGTTTACATTTAGGATGAAGATGGCTACCTAGCCTCGAGCTGTCACTTCAGAGAACTGAAGGCACTTCCAGGATGCCACTGTGAAAACTCAGTCCTGAACACTCAGCTGGGAATATGGCAGTTTCCTGATGAAACACAGTCGGACTCCGCATCAATAAACAAAGCGAAGGGCTTAATACATTTCGTTTTAATAGTTCAGAGGAAATATTCCACAAGAATAAATGCTTTTGTCCGGAGAACTGCTTCCTGTAACATGTTTGCATTTTCCGCTCCCAGAGACAGCATCAGCAGACGTCACTGATGCCAGCGCTGCTCTGTTCTGGTTCCCTAAATGGGCTCAGAGGGTGTGCTCACTCAACAAGGGACAGGGCCAGCTTTCAATAAAAGAGACTTCATTCTCCTTTCCTTTCCTGCTCTAAATCCTTTGGGTTAGCCCAACATCTGAATTTCTATAAATGTTACTTCTTATTCTTGAAGCTAGCAAATACCCCTCTTTGTATATATTTTTTATTATTAGCACACTGGAGACTAGTGTGCTTTCGTTACACAGAGAATGATTTCACATCATTACAAAGATAATGATTTTACCTCAGCTCTTGCTACATACACTAGTGTGTATCATTATGAAGTATACGCTAATGTGTATCATTACAAAGATAATGATTTCAAGAAACTTCACCACCAGAAACAAGTTGCTTAAATGGGACAGATTTGACCCCAGGGGTGATGGCGCGGGGGGAGGTGGTGTTGAGGGCTTTCTACTTTAGCAGACATCGGTTCTCCATGAAGCTGAATAGCAGATAAACAACACTTGGAAAGCCATGGTGGTTTTTTTTTTCTTGGTGTGTGGTGGGGGTCGGTTGCTGCTGTTGTTGTTCTTTTGTTTGGTTTATTTGGTTTTGTTTTTAAGAGAAACCAATTTAGAACTGAAAATAAAAGGGGAAAAAAAGAAACTAAGAAATTAGTGAAGGAAATGTTCCTAAGCTGTCATGACCTGGCAGCATGACCATGATCATAGCATGCATGTGCTCTAAAAGACTATCAAATTATTCATGTCAGTAAAAGCAAGTTTTAAGACATATGTAGTAAATCTCACTAATGATGTGTCTCCATTAAAGTGAATACAACATGAGATGCCTGGTTCACTTAACTCTTCTTGATATTTCTGAATTGATCCCCCTCCCCGCAACACACGCACATACAAGTTAGCTGGTAACTCTAGAGAGAATTTAGTTTCAGAATATTTTAAAAAACCCCAGAGCTTCACATCCCCAACAGGACTGATGGGATACTGTGTGGGGAAGGATCCTGAAGTAAAGCCAACCTGCAGGGAGCACTGAGAGGTAGTATAGACATTTATTCATCGAAAAATCTTCCAAGAGAATTAACAAAAGAGATAACATTCGCAGAAATCAAAGCTGAGCAAAGCCCTTCTCTGGGAGAAATCATGATTGCCTATCAGCAATTATAAAAACAATAACGTTGACCTTGAGTCTGCCTTAAAGGTCTTCGTTCACAATTGAACCGTCAGCTTTATGAATTTTCAGTTGCTATCGCAGCCAAAGATTCAGTAAGTGCAGAGTTGGCCAGTAACAAGACCACAGCTGTTTCAACCAACCCCGGTGAAAAGGCATTTGAGAAAGGATGCATCACACTGGCATTTTCTATGTTAAAAATGACAGCTCTTCCAGATTCCGCTCAACACACTTTAGATGAAGACTTATGACATCTCAGGGAAATACCAATAAAAATCCAAAATCACATACAGTCAAAGAAAGAAATAATTTAAACAAATTATATCTGCAATCCTGGGAGATCAATAGTCAGCTAAAGGTTTTCATAACTTGAAATGTTTTATGGCTCAAGATTTTACTTTAAGATTTTTTTTTCTCGCATCTCGAGGATGCAATTTTATTTTCTCTGCTGTATGTTAAACATAACGTCTGGTAATAAGAGAGATACCTGATCAAAAAGGAAATAATAGGGAGACCCAGTCAAAGAGGGAGAAGAAGAGAGGAATCTTAGTGTGGAGTTATGGGAATTAAAAGATTCAACAGCTATTACTGCCAGTCAGGTATCATAGCAACCTTGTATGATTCAAAAAAATAAAAGTACTAGAAAAGTCCCTAAACTTAGTCCCCAAACCTGCAAGGCTGCTTTGGGAACATAATGCTGTCAACAGCCACAAAAGATTCTGCCATCCATATTTTAAGAAATAAAAATAAAAACTACACACAGAGAGAACAGAGGGAAGGTAGAAGACACATTAACTAGTAAATATCGAGAAGTCATTGGTCTGACTCTGGAACGTCACCCCGAATTCCGTCTGCTCTTCCACTAATTCTTTCCTACAGAGAACAGAGACTCCAGGCTCAACTGCCCGAGAACTGTGACTCAACAGGGAGGAACCAGGGCGTGGAAATCGTATCCTAAAACTCTACTTTGGTACTGTCTGTGGCAAGTCTTAACTGGAAACTCAAAGTGGATTGCATTTAAAACAATATTTAAGCTTCCACTCTCCACCCTCAATAGCCGTTGATAGGCCCACGGAAGAGAAAAGAACAGCTTCCTAGAAGCAAGAAGCTGATATTGATTTTTTTTTTTTCAGCAGTGAGTCTCCCGTTCTGTGTGGCTGCTGTCAAAGGCAATCTCTAACAGCTGGAGTCAAATTGTACTATTTAGAGAAAGAGCCCTTGTCAAGTGGACCGTAAGTCCCCCAACAATACGCTATTCAAATGGCACTTTGCCACACAAATTGCTGGCGGGCTGAGTAACCCGTGGCAGTGACTGAGGCCAGTATCAAAGTTTCATTTTGATGAGAGGTTTTACGCTCACACATTAAGCAAGCTTTTCTGAAGACCTATGAGGCTATCTATCCCGGGCCTCGGAATGCTGCAAACAATTAAAATCTGTTTAAATACATCAAGGGAACTTGACAACATTAATATGGATCTGGTGTTAACTGCATTTGTCACAGGGGGAGGAGCAGTGCCCTTCTGTGGCTGGCAACCCCCCTCCCCCGGCACGTGCAGCACAAAGCTGGGCTCTGGCCAGCCGTACACCATGAAATAGGCGCTTTTTCCTTTTGTAACTCCGATTTACATGGCTGACGAATGTTTAGATTTGAGCAAGGCTTTGAAGTCCTCTGAGGAAATTCAGGATGGCTCCTGTGCAGGAGGCCGGCAGCTGGAGTTACTTCACCATGCTTATTCTTTCCGTGGGGACTGGATCTCCTGAGGTAATTTTGAAACAAAGCTATGATCGCCTGTACTAGTTTTTCTCATGATTGAGGTAACTTTCTGAATAAAAAAAAAAAATAAAGTCTAAATTCATGTTACTAAATGAAAGATAGGATTTTTTCATAAAGAAGTTATTTTTTTTAAAGATTATCAATTAAGGAAGCTTTTATTCACCTTACAGAACCTCTGAGAAATGGTTACCTTCTGTCAAAAATACCCACTGCTGCATATATTGTTCAAAAAGCAAACCGCCATGCCCATATTGCCACTACCGGAGGTTTTCCTATACTGCCTGAGGTGGGGCGGTGCTATCATTCAGTCACTGTGTTCTAAATATGGATTAAGTGAAGTTAAATATTTAAAATGAAAATTTTAACACTAAACTTATAGAGCTGAATGTTTTCAACATTTAATGAAAATGAATTTTCTTGTAAAATTATGCAAAATTTTCCAGGTTATTTCTACTTTGATCACCTATCAAAAGGGATACCACCCAGACTCCCTGCCAATCAAAGAGGTGGAAAGAATCATTCCACATGGGGAATTTATCTTTTTAGATTTTAGTATACGTATACTAAAGTATTTGTATACATAGAGTATTTGCAATTATGTATACACATGTATGCGCAGTACCTGAGGATGCCAGAGAGGCCGGGGATGCCTGGAGCTTAAGTTGCAGGCAGTTGTGAGTGGTCTGGCATGGGTGCTGGGAACCAAACTCAGGTCCTCTGAAAGATCAGCAAGCACTCTAAACCACTGAACCGTCTCTCCAGCCTGTTATTCTCAAATAACTCAATTATCTTTAAATAAATACTACCTACTCTTTTCTAATGCAATGCAATATTGATAACTGAATATTTAGATAAAAGTGTTAAACTACATGTAATACTGTCTCAGTGAGCTTTAATTTAATATTTTAATGTAAATCTACAAGTGAGGCTTTCAAATGCCATTATTTTGTTCTACTTTGGTTATTTTGTGTGTCATGAAACAAAACAGAAAACAAAAAGCAAAAAACAAAAGTAGATTTTGGTTTGGAGACTCGGCTCCGTGATATACCCAGTGTTATACATACTGCCCTTTCAGAACAGAACTCCCCAGAACCCATACCCATGTGAGGTGGCTTACAACCAACTGTGACTCTAGCTCCATGATCCTATGCCAAGTTCTGGCCTCCATGGGCACCTGACCTCATCTGCACACACATACACACACACACACACACACACACACACACACATAAACACACACACGCATATACATGCACATGCACACTTACACTTGATTGCACCCTGAAATCTAAATTTGCAGAGTGTTTTGTAGTTGTTTTTATCTGTTAGTTTGTTTTAGAAAGGATGGTTCTCCCCAGCACATACAAATACTAGTCTGTATACAATAATAGAATATAATGTATTGGCACAAACTATTCTAATTTACATTCCATCATATATACAAACATATACAAAAATCTATGAAATTAAGATAAAGGACTTAATTAAAATTTGAGACACAGATAAAAGGGGAGTTACAGATTCTTTAGCCAGGCCCTCCTGATACCTCTACACATTCCCCGGCAAAGAGTACTTCTAGACCATAGATTAGCAAACAACAGTCAGTATATTACATGTGGGCCACTGCCTGTTGCTGTAAGGTAAAGTCTCCCTGGACACCCCACGGTTACCCCAGTGCTCAACAGCAGAGCTGAGTAGGCAATGATCTGAGCTGTGACCCTAAAACAGTCACTCTCTGATTGTACTGAAGGACTCACATAACCCTTTTCATGGTCACGAATGTCTTTAATAAATAAAATGAAAATCACATTTAGGGTTTTAAATCGCCCACCAATCATTTTAAAACAACATAAATAGGAAGTGAGTAAAGTTGGTTTAAATAATTTTTATTTAGTCTCAAATATTCAAAATGAATGTGTTTAACATTTTGTTCTGGTATTATTTCAAACACCGACTAATGCTGCCCTGCATTCATTTTAATGTCACCACATTAGACATGACAGCTCTAAGCTAGCAAGCAAGCAAGCAGGGAGCTGGTAAGGGAGGCAAGTTCTGCTCGGTTCAGCAGAGTCCTTCTCAGATAGATACTGTGAATGCATAAGTCGTGGCAATTAAAATAATCCTGGTTATCCCTTCACCCATCTTGTAGATAAGAAGCACAGTAAAGAACTGCACACACACATACACACACACACACACACACACACACACACACACGCATGCACAATGACAATGAACCAACTAACCAATGAGCAAAATGGGACTTTTCTCTTTAAAATACAGTGTAGCAGCAACAATCGAGTCATGTAGCAATGATTTTAGCCCAGTTGTTAAATCCCTACCTCAAAGCTAAATTTCTCCCACTGCTATTTAAATAGATTCTATCCTGCTTTATCCTCTGCCCAATCTAAGGAAAGTCAACACACAGTATTGTATCCCATAAATCCTTTAAGACCCTGACTCTCCTCCTCTGGTCCCAAAGACCTCCTTTGTAGAGCAGAAGAGATTTAACTCCTCCAGAAATTCAAAGTGCATATATTTTAAAAATGACTTTTACGACATTTTCTGTTCTCTTCATAATCTGGCCTCCATATATATGCACTCCCCAAATGCATGAAGAAAAACTGAACAGAACATTCTAGAAACATCCAAATTTGGCCAACTTTGAGTTTTAAATGTTTTCTTTTTGTTTAAATTGTCTAGTCCATTGCTGCTCAGAAGTCTGCCTGTGCCTTGCTAACACTGACACAAACACAAAGCCATCTTAGATGGTCTAAAGTGCATAGACTTCTTGTCCCCCATTTTCCTCACCTACAGAATGTATGTAATTCACACACTCTTTGAAAATTATTTTCTTACAAAACTCATGAAGCATTTACTATATTAAGAGTAAATCACCTATGGGCTGGGGGAATGACTCAGTGGAGAGGGCTCTCCTCTCACAAATGTGAAAAGCTAAGTTTGAGTCCCCAGAATTCATAGGAAAGCTGAGCACAGTATCACACATTGGTGATCCCAGTGTTCCTATGGTGAGAGGAAAGGAGGAGAATCCCAGAAGCTCGCAAGACGTCCACCCTGGGTGGCATCCATGACAGCAAACAATAAAATGATCTCATGGCAAGCAATATGGGTGGCAAGGACCAGCACCTGAAGCTGCTCTCTGACTTCCACATGGGCACCAGGACATGTATTCCCACATTCTCACATACATATCACATGCACAGAAACATAGATTAATAACATACAAGTTTACCTTTGAAATCTCATACTTTAAAATGAAACACCCTCACTAGGCAAGTGGTGGCGCACGCCTTTAATCCTAGCACTAGGAAGGCAGAGGCAGGCCGATCTCTGTGAGTTCGAGGCCAGCCTGGTCTATGGAGTGAGTTCTAGAACAGCTGGGGCTACACAGAGAAACCCTGTCTTGAAAAACAAAACAAACAAATTAACGAACAAACAAACAAATAAATAACAAATAAATAATAAAAGTAAGACAATCTCAGCACCCTGGCTCTAAGAAAATCCTAAAATAATATGTGAATGGAGGACAATGAGGACATCTCATACATAACTGGAAGTGGAACAGAGAAGCACAAACACAAATACCCACAGCCGCCCCAAAGCTAGTGACAACAGGAGCATGTAGAGGGACAGAGGTGACTCCCCTATCTCCTTTACTTTTCCATTACAAAGAACAAAGGCTGAAAATCGTAGCCTGCTCAGGTAAAGGGCAACAACTAGAAAATAGAGTGGAAATCTGTCTAGAAGAAGGGAGACAAGACCAGGGCATTTTATTACTTCTTGAAGTCAAGAAAGAAACAAAATTATATAGAGAAAATGAAATGTGTATACACTGCTACCACTACCTAAAGGATAGCTCAGAGCTGGGGGAAAACAGCAGTCAGTTCACCTTTTGGGGAATCCAAGCAGAAAAACCTAGCGAAAGTGATTTTTTTTTCCTACAGACCTTACACTTCCAACTCTGAAACACACAGATCAACAGACACCTATCTCTTGTCTACCATTCTAGAAGAATTCCTATTGCACTACAGTGTACACTTGTTGTACAAACTGGTGCACTTCGTTATGACACTCTCAGACCCAGGGATCTAGCACCCTACTTAGGTTCACCCCACATGGCCCTGTCCAGCACGTTTCTGCTCCACTGCGACAGACGGCAAGGAAGCTGCACAGGCATGGGAAGCACAGCTAGGCTCTGTAACTGAACCCGTTGATTCAATCGTGAACAGGATTTAAAAAAAAATTATCACACCTATATAAGTATCCTTACAAACAGCCTGTTTTCATGTTAGGAATGCTAAGAACTAGGGCTGGAAAGATGGCTCAGTGCTTAAGAGCACTGGCTGCTCTTTCAGAGGATCTGAGTTCGGTTCCTAGTACCCACACGGTGGCTCACAACTCTCTGTAACTCCAGTTCCAGGGAATCTGATGCCCTCTTCTGGACTCCATAGGCACTGCCTGTACACCATGTCCATGCATGTAGGCCAAAATTAATACATAAATACAAAGAGCAGATTTTGATGCCCTCAAATTAATGAAAAAGTACAGAAAATAAGCTGCTGCTATCCACAAGTTTAGAATCCGAAGAAGGAAAGTATAAACTCAAGTAGGTTGTCTGATGAAATAGTAAAAAGAGAAATGCCACATTAGGGGATTTTCACTCTAGTTTAATCACGACCTGACAGTATCTGACTTCCAGAACTCAGTGGACCAATACCCTGAGGCTGACATAATGAGGACCACAGGGCTCTGTATGAAGATCTCTGATGTGCAGTCATCCAGCTTTGAGACTGGATGACCCACCAGTGTAATTCCAGCACTGTTACTTGCTCACTATTCGTTCATCATGCAAACACCCTTCAAGTTACACTGTTCATCATGCGAACACCCTTCAAGTTACACATGTATTGTTAGGTGTTTGGTTGGTATCTGAGATCTCAAAACAAGTGCTGGACTCAGATAAGATTCACATCAGGTCCCTTAACCTGTAAGGTGGTGTGGATGTCCAGATGTGTGTGGCTTGGCTTCCATTGCTTTGATGAATGACAAGACATCTTTTGTTTCTAATAGAAATGGACACACAAGATAAAAATGGGATCCAAGCTAAGTCTTCATTAAAAGCAATTAAATAACAGGAAATGGGAAGAATATGCAAATCCTAATTTAGAAACCTCCCTTCCCACATGTCCACACAGATAATTTTGAGTTGATAGGACAGTAACTTAATTTCTGATATGTTGGAAACTCTATTGTCACAAATGTCATTGCAAGGATGTCATTCACTCTGGGGTTAAATTTCCCCATCTTGTTCTACCCAACATTACTGGACCAATGTCATCACCTGCTTCTCTGCTTTTGTGCCGACAGGTCAGGGCCATGTTGCATCTTACCTTGGTTGCTATGTTCTTATGGAACACTGGAGATGTGGACTTACCTTACATGAAGACTCCAGCTGCAGACCAGGGCAGGGCACCAGCCCAGATGGGTGGGAACTGGAGGACCTCTGCTCTGCACCTTTGTGCTTGTGTGTCTCTGAGGCCACTGACAGTGTGGGCTCAGCTCTGACAAGCGGCACGTTGTCACCACGGTTAAGAATAATCCTTGCTCTTTCTCCTGTTTCATGCCTTTCCAAAGTGCCTAGAAAACAAAATTCAAGATGCAAAACAAAGGTAAGTAAAACACCTACCGGAGTAGAATAAAGAGACCGCAAAGGATGTTTTCGTAGAAGGACCTTGGTTCTTTAAGCTGTCATTCCTGTCTTCTTACATCAGAAAGAGCCAGTCTGGGAATATATCTAGATAGTTTAAATTTTGTCATCAACTGTGAAGCAGTGGACTTGAAAGTGGACCCCGCCCCAAGAGTCTTTTTATCCCCTGGAACCAATAGTACAAGGGTCTTCATAACTAAAACCCATCTTACTATCCAGTATGAAAATAAGCAATAAGGAACAATTATGGAATATTTTTGTGCTGTCTCCTAGTGTCCCAGCTCACAAACAACAGAGACTCTGGAGCGCTCATCTGGGGTTGCCAGCTTTGCAATGTTTCAGCTGGTAATATGTAACTTACGTAAACAATTAGGGTTGTTAAAGACACTGAAGCTTAGGGTGCATCTGCCCTCACTCAAAGCTCCCCAGCTTTTGCTGTTGTTTTTATTGCTGGAGTTTGTTACCGTCAGAGCCTTTCTGTTTTTATTTCTTATGTTATTAGAACTGGAATTAATCTCCTCTGCCCTCTGACATCCTTCCAGCTGCAGGAGTGGTGCTGACAACTCTAATTTAAAGATAAAAAGAACAAAAGTATAGGGCTGGAGAGATGGCTCATCAGTTAAGAGCACTGGCTGCTCTTGTAGAAAGAAGACTGTCTGGGTTCTGAGCCACATGGTGGCTCAAAAATACCTGTAACTCCAGCTCCAAGGGGATACAATGTCTTCTTCTGACATCTGTGGGCACTGCACTCATGTGGAATACATTCATATATGTATATACACATATACACATACATGTGAATAATAAAAAATAAATCTTTAAATAAAAGAGCAAGTATATAATTTACCAGAGTTGACCTGAGGTGTTGCTCTATGCTTGCCAAACAAGTACAAGGACTAGAGTTCAGATCTGAGGTAAATGCCTGGTAGGCAAGGTAGTGTAGCTGTAATCCCAGCATGCAGGAAACAACACAGGGGATTCCCTGCCTAGTTTAGCCCAAGTGGTGAGCTCTGGGTAAAGTGAGAGACCCTGGCTCAATAAATAAAGAATAGAACAAGCAAAGAAAACACGAGACATTATCATTTGCCCTCCAAATGTATGCACATAAAAGTGTACCCATACCGAGAAAATACACATATGCATATAAAGCACACAGACTCATTATAATACACACACACACACACACACACACACACACACACACACATAACGATCAGAAGACTGGAGAGCTTAGTAGCAAGGTACTGCCCAACTATAAGGACCTCAGTTTAGAACCCAGCATCCAAAAGTCCCTATAACCATAGCACTATGGGAGGCAGAGACAGAAGGATCAGTTGTTGGCTGCCTGCCAGCCTAGCCAAAACCCATGAACTCCAGGTTCATGGGGAGATCTGCCTCAAAGAAATAAAAGTGCAGAGGAATAGAGGAAGACCCCTGACACCGTCTTTGGTTTCTAAACCTATGCACAGGTAGACACTTATACCACACACATGTATGCACACTACACTCATATACATACACATGCACATAAAAAGGAAGCATCAGAAAACAATTGACAAACAGTCAACTGGTTTTGCAAAAGCAATATCACATATTCATTGAATAAATTAATCTTGATGTCTGCTTCCTATCCTTTATGAGTTCATTTGTATTATTAATCTTATGTATAATGCATACTCAACTGAATAAAAATGATAAGAAATTGAATAATTAATACCATAATACAGATTTAATTCCATATTATTCCTTTCCCACCAAAGGGGCAAAGTTGTAGTATGGGTTAAAGTTAATTAATTCTCACTGATAGTATTAAGAAAAGATCAAATACATTGATTATCATGGGGAAGTGGTGGTAAAAATTATAGATCACTCTGTCTCCTGATAGGAAGCTAGGTGTGCAAACTGTATGACAACTACTCAGTCCGTCTCAGGCTCCGCCTCCCTCCCCTGCCAATTCCATCACCCTTAGCTGGTGTTCAGCACTTTAAACTGGTACTGGCCATCATTCTGTTACAGCAACAGGCAGAATTTTAGTCCCAGGACCTCTTGACAATGTTTTCCCATTGCAATCATTTTAAATTTGTAAGAAAACATCCTGAATATCAACATCTAAATATAACTTTCCACCCTCTCTTCTTCCATGACTACTGAGATACTGCCAACAAAGGATGGCTGCAGCAACATCAAGAAAATCTTTTCAGATTCAGATCTTATCAGATCAATGACTTAAGCTCATCTTCCTGGAAAATGACTGCATTCCAGAATTTACAACCATAGGATTTGTTGTCTTTCTGAGAAACCACTCTTTGAACTTGATATCAACATGGATAGTCTGCTCATGAGTCTCATGTGTCTACACAATGTGATATTTGGAAAATATTTTCAAAAATTTTTAAGTCCCTCTAGGTTATCTGGATCTAGCTTTGTACTCCTGGGCTCAGTCTCTCACGTGGTTGAGAAAACGGGTGTGTGCTACCTTGCTTGGTTTTTAATAATCCTAGAGAAATAATTTATTGGGCTTTAATCACATAGCTTTGTGCCTTACACTGTATATTTTGCAGTTCATGTATTTCATCCTAAACTAAGTACAACCATCTCTTGAATTGTCCAGCCATAACCACAGCTTACCCACTTAAGTGTATGGCGGTCATCTACTGCTTTTGCACAGGTATCTAATCTGTTTCATCTACTGTACCACCCAATGTGACCTGTTTGCAACATATAGTAAGCAAGAATTCTCAACCTCAAGGTCTCATGGCATCACAGGAGCAAGAGACATCAAAGACTAATTTATTGTAGTATCTAAAGTACAAATATTCTATTCTACCCCTAAGTAAATATCTCCCAACCAAATAAAACACTTGGTATTTGGTTTTGTTGATAATAAATCTTAACATAGGAGCTAATTCTTTACTGTAAAGCTTCTTATCAAATTATCATTTTTCTTTCTCCTGATTAATAAGCCCTTTTAAATCACTTCCCAGCAGAATCCATGGAATTTATATCACTCAAGCACAGTTTTTTTTTTTTATCTTGTTGCAGGTATCTAGGTAAAAGAGAATAACCACAAGGAAGACTATAGGTGTGTTCTTGCACGAATTCCTCCCCTGGGAGGTGTAAACAAATCTACTCGCTGCGTCCTCCCCAGTAACAAACCAAAGTAGCATCCCACCAAACTTCCCCTTGGGACACCAGTGAGTTTATTGGGTCTATAGACAGAGCATATTGGGGGTTATGGGAAAGGAGCTAAGAGTGGATGACTTTAGCAAATGCACTTGAAGATCTGCACCCAGCATGGAGAATGGCTTCCCCGCGGCCCACAGTCCTCCTCAGTTAACTTTCCCAGGTCTTTATACTCTAGTGCCTAACCTAGACTCAAGGCTGGAAACAATTAGAGCTAAGTTGAGTACACTTGCCTGTGAAGTGTGGATAGAAATTCAGTTGCTGGTCCAACAGCCCCACCTCCCAAACCCCTCCTTTTGTGAGGGGATGCAAACAGCAGCCCACAACCCTGATCATGCTAGATGCTCTCAGGAAGACAAAGCCAACCTCAGGAAGATGGGAACTGCTTCCCAGGGAGAACGATGATCTACAACAGCTGCAACATCTCTAAGTGCTGCCTTTGCTTCCTAATGTCAGAAACTCAAGGTTTATAAATCGCTTCATTCAATGCCAACTTCAAGAGAACTTCTGCTTTTCCATGTAAACCCAATGATAACCCAAACTGGTTTCCACTCCATTCCACCAAGAATGTGAAGGATACACTCTTCCCTGAATCAGTCCGGACACAACAGGAAATGCGCAGAGCTGCACGTGAGTAAAGTCATGCTATCTGCTACCATTTCTTCTTTGCACGTAGGTGTGTGAAAAATTCCATGAAATCTATATGGTGTAAAGAATTGAGGCTAACCTGGGCTACATAGTGAGTTATAGAGCAGCCTTAAATACAGAGATAAACTTTGTGCCATAAAATCAACTCAAAACTTCTTCATATAAATGCTTTTAAGATATTTTCCAGTAAACATCATGCATTGCTACTTTATATTTTATCATTACGAATTGTTGACATAATTTTGTTTCAACTTAAACTGTTCTCTATAACTCATGGCATTAAAAGGTATTAGGTTTTGGATTTTCAGAGTAAGGATGTTCAAATGATACAGAAACGTGAAAGACTTTTACTCCTCAGAATTTGGGGCACAATATCCTCAGTCTGTGGTATACAAGAGAAAAACCATGAGAAAAGGGCACTTAGGACAATTAACGTCCTAGGACAAAGAAAGGGCAAGATGTTTTTTGTAAGGGATCCAGTACTGTACTTTCTCCCAAGAAGTCAGTGCGCGGAAAGCAAAGGACCAGCCAAGATATCCAAAGACCTTGGTTCCTCTTGGAACCCCTACAACCATTCAGATACTGTTTGCATTCAGATGTGCTGCTTTCACTGGTGACTCAACACGCCAGGTGATAACAGCCCTAATCAATATTTGTTTTTTTAAGCCAGAGCTTCCTTTACGACCACAGGTGCCTCCTGTGTCCAGCTGATACACCCGCTCCCTATCCTCTGATTCTGAGGGCAGGACCAGACCACTGGGACAGAGAACACTTCAGCTCCAGGCTGCTGTGTGTTCAAGTCCTCAAACACTGGCTACATGGTGTATTCATGACCTTTGCACTGATGAGATAGAACATCAGAACTAAGGCAACTTAAGGATAAAGAGTTTATTTGAGCTTTCATTTCCAGTTAGATAATAGTTCATGTTGATAGAGCAGAGTGAGGTGGTTGGAGCAGCAATCCAAGAGGTCGTGATTTGAAACAAAAGCCTTAAGCAGCTTGGTGGTGGTGGCAAATGCCTTTAATTCCAGCACTCAGGATGCAGAGGCAGGTGGATTTCTGTGACTTTGAGGCCAGCCTGTTCTACAAGAGCTAGTTCCAGGACTGGCTCCAAAGCAACACAGGAAAACCCTATCTTGAAAAACAAAAACAAAAAAGCAAAACAAAATAAACAAAAGCATTAAGAAGAGTCAGAGAGAGTCCTTAGAAGGGCATAATGCTTCAACACCTCAGAGCCTGCACCCAGTGAGGTACTTCCTACAGCAAGACCACACCCCCTAAACCTATCCAATGAGGACCAAGTGTTCAAAGGCATGAGCCTACTCAAACCACCACATATAGTTATTGTAGATTTTTGAGCCTCGTTTTCTTCAATTGTATCATAGGATAATAATTTCTCACCTCACAGGGTTACTAAGTAGCTGAAATGGTATCTAGCATTTGACACATGCTTTTGACATTGAGGCAAGAGAGGACTTTATCACTTACAAAGTTCACACCTAAAAACCACACGACTAACAAAAAAAATTGCAAAAACATCTCACATTGTTAAGTTCACCTATAATTTTGTGTTGGACTACACTCATTGCAACCTTGGGCCAGAAACAGCAGTGGGCCCTGAGTCTGACATCATGGTTTTATAATTTCTAGCACTCATTGAACATGCTCCTTATGTCATGTGACAGAAGCATATACTCAGCTAATTGGCAGCTGTGCAACAAGCAATCTTTCCGACTGTTCTGGAATGTTTCTGACATTCAGGCTGAGCAAATCAGTTGTTTGGGGTCACATTGCTCTCCACCCCAGAGATGACTTCCTCAGAAAGCCTTGTCTCCCCAGTTATAGATAATCTAACTCATAGCACATGGTCTGTTTGGCTTTTTTTTTAAAGTACAGATTTTTTTTTTAAAAAAAAGAAATATAGCTTAGTATAGACTTGAACTCGCTATGTGTCCAAGGATAGCTTTGAACTCCTGATCCTTGTGTATCTACTTCTCAAGTGCTATGACTATAGACTTGCAGTGTACCATGCCCACATTTTGTGGGCTAGGGAGGGAATGAATCCAGGGCTCTTTATAAACTAGGCAAGAATTCTAAGCAACTTACCAACTTAGCAACATATCCTCAGTCCTGTGTCTTGCTTTTTAAATCCTCCTCAGACATCAGAGTAGGGTTCAGCATAAACGACAGAGTGGGTATTAATTA
This sequence comes from Ondatra zibethicus, assembly GCA_004026605.1. NCBI lineage: Eukaryota > Metazoa > Chordata > Mammalia > Rodentia > Cricetidae > Ondatra > Ondatra zibethicus. Next base: position 42,086 of record PVIU01009803.1, on the reverse strand, counting down.
CTCTTTAATGGATTGTGTGTCAGCAGCAACCCGGGTTATAAGGGATTTTCTACTTGGGATTGAATCCAGACCCTTGAACTACAGGTTCCATTCTCAGCATAGTCCCTCCCACCCCACACCCCATGGACTTTTCCCTTTTCTCTTTGACCAGATTTCCATTTAAATACACCTTTACCTTGCAGACTTTAGCTTTAGGTATGGCTTGCAATTCCTGATGCTCTGCCAGGTCTTCCTAAAGCAGCTTTCTCCCCTACCTTCCCTCGTTTTCAACGGCAGCATCCTCAGGGCACTTACATTTCTAACTGGTACATTACAGCCCCTTGCTTCCTCACCAGATTGTAGGCTGTGGGGAAAGACTGGGGAGTATGAGCAACATCCTCAGAGTGTGGACCATAGAGTAAAAAAAATGCTCACTGAATGGATAAGTTTACCCTTTCCATGCAGGCAGAGCAAGAGTGAGAGCACATTAGTGATGGCTGGGTCTCCTGTACAGGCATTAACACCCACTGTGCTCATTATAACCTATATCCAGGCCTTAGGGGAGGCAGAGACTCTATAAGGTAATTTCCAGACCCCAAGCCAGATGCCTGACAGAGCTCACAGTTATGCTACCAGGTTACTCCCAGTACCCCAAGACTTGGGAATTGGAAGCCAGAAGTCAGTCTCCGAACACCTGAATTCTTGTTAACTTGACCTGTGGATTAGCCAACCCAGCTTTCCCATGGGCCAAAGAGAAGGATAAATTAGTCCAAGGGGATAAAGCAAGAAACTTGCTGAGAGGCAAGGATGGAGAAAAAGAGAAGAGGGAAAGAGAAAGAGAAAGAGAAAGAGAAAGAGAAAGAGAAAGAGAAAGAGAAAGAGAGAGAGAGGAGAGGTATGAGAGAGAGAGAAGCAGAGAAGGTTAGTGGACAATAGTAAGGCTTTCAATGTTCTAGTTATTTCTCATCCCATCCTAAGGACCAGTGCCCGTGATATGAGGCCTGAGAGGCACACCCTTCCATATTTATGGCAAATTCCTTCTTCTGAGAACACCATCTCTACATAACTCTTGCTCTCTACCTAATTGGTTCTGGCATACGGGGGTTCAGAGATATGTCTATGATGGACCTGGCCAGGTTGAAGGTCAGCCATTTCCATACACAACCTGGGAATTTCCGAATAGAGACCAGGACAGACAGACAGGAACTTAAACAGTTATGAAATGGGCTGGGTTAACTTTCAGTGACAGACATCCACCTAAGGGAACGAGGAGTGGTTTTAAAGCCAGTACAGACCTCTGAGTCTTTCTGCATATAAAGGGAGGATTATATTTTATATCCTGCGTATAAAAGGATGATCGCCACCTGGACTTCCATGAAGTGGCGTGTTGCTAAACTACAAGCACAAACAAAGAGACTGGGGTTGTCAGTACTGATAGGGAACCTACTGTACTTCTTTCTGCTGGCTTCATTTTTGAGTAGGGAAAATGATCTCCATGCCATGTGTTAGAGACTTGACTTCAAATGTCAGGCTTTCTTTGAGCAAGACAGACAGGCCACAGAAAGGGCAGTACTTCAACCGAGGCACAAGAGCAAGGTACCAGTGTAGTACTCCTGTCTACAGACAGAATGCAAAGGCGCTGCAGTGCCTGACACCGGAAGTCCCTTCCCAAGAGCTTCCCTGGTAATTTCCACCAAATTTAAAACATCCGGTCTTCTTAAATATATTCTGAAATACCACTGACACTTGCTTTCTAGTCTCATAACCTACTATCAACAAATATATTGCATTAAATTATCCACCTATATAAATAAATTTGAGACAGTAGTGGCTTCCTGAGAAGAACGCTAAAGAAATAAAATTGTTACAGGCACACAAATTCTCAGAGCCACCAGAAGCTCAGACTTGTAAGCCAACATGCTTCATAAAACAGAAGATGCATTCAATTAAATATCCTAGTCATAGTATTGTTAAAACATAAGACATGAGCTGAATGTACTAAAGAGAAACCTGATGTTGTGATCACTAACAGGCATATGTTTGCATGAACAGAGCTTGGCGTTAAGAACGTGAAAGATTGCATAATAGAGCGAGGACTTGTCTCCACCAGTAGGATCTCCTCCGCTGAATCTGAAGAGCTGTGGGGCAGTGCTTAGGAACGGTTATATTTCAAAGCGACCATACCGAAAATAGAATAGGTTTAAAAAGTAGTTTCATGATCCGAGTTGGTAGCCACACTCGTACAATCAGATTTCAGTCAAATAGATGGCTGCCAGAAGTAATCAATTCCTCTGTGTGGAGGAAGCTGACCATTGGCTGTGCTGTGAGATTTCTCACTTATCTGCAGTTGCACGAGAAGCCCAGCGACTTGCTCACACGGGTGTATGGAGATTGACCCAGCGGCTCTTCCTAATAAAAGCGTTTCACAGTGACTGCATCTTACCCTGGAAAATAGGAAACTGATGTGCGTTTGACCAAGGGGAGGCCCTGGAGGCATGGGATTTAGATTTAGCTAACTAGAAAGAAATGGAAGCCTGGGGAAGAAGAATGGCTCTGAAAATATTAAACCAGGCATAGAGACACTTTCTTCACTCCTAACTATCGCAGGATGAGATAAATCCATCTGTAAAATAGATCTTCAGTGGCTTGAGCCATTTCCCGCTATGCAAAGGCCTGAGAATGTTAAAAAACTCAGGACTGGCTTTCCACCAACCTTCTTTACCTTAAGGGCATAGAATCCATTTTTTAAAAGCCTCTGACCTGTGACCTAAAGCCCAGCTTGGCCACAGCCTCCAGCACCTTCACAGCAATCCTGGTATTTCCCGGAGGGACACACTCAACCCCACATCCAATTCTGACCTCCAGAAAAAAATGCAACGAGGAGCTTAGAAGGGGTGAAAGAATAAAAGGGCTGAGATAAATAGAGATTTCAAGTTGCTGACATGTGTCCAAAATATAACTTTAAGGAAATTTCAACCCAGATTTTTCCTGTTATTTTCTTATTGAATGATCCCTCTTCTTAAACATGTGTTAGCAACATTACCTATGACTAAATTTAAATTTTCATCTTCATTCTGGAATTAAGTGCACTAACTCATGAGGATGTGCACGGAAAAGATAGGTTTTGCTTTACTGTATGAAAAGTGTGCTTAAATTGACAATCACCTATCTTGTGCATAGCATGGAGATCATCCCATTTCCAGCTAACAGAGAATGTCACTCACTCTGTATGCCTTGCATTCTGATTCCAGGTATATTTACTTTTTTAATTTTAAAATAACCATCTTAGATTTTATCCCTCGTGCATCTTATTGAAGGTTAGCTGACTTATTGGCTGCAATAGCCCTGAAGACATTCCAGTCTATCATTTATTTGCTTCTGGCATCAGTTCAGGTAATTAGGTCATTATCTTGCTGAGTTGATCTAGAGTTTTTCCTGGAAAGATGAAGCATATTGGAAAAGGCAGAATTGAAGTGTGTTCTCACGGATAAGGTGCTGAGTGAAGGGCAAAGTCTATGGAGAGTCCTGGTGTTTCTGTTTTGTCTCATTTGTATTCAGAGGGGGAGGATATAATAGAGAGGAAAGAAGGGTTTTGACTGTAATCAGTACTTTGCTTTGGGCAAATGAGTGAATGCAGGATCAGTGGAATGTGGAGTTTGTTTGGAAGGATCGAGGCCCAGGATACTGTAACTAGAATCTACCTATTAAAGTCAACACTATATCCATACCCAGGTATGCAAAAAATGTTCTTTCAACTTTTCTCCCTTTCATTCCATAGATTCTCTCACTCCTGGTCTTTACAGACTCTTAGGGTTGAACTCCAAGAAAATACACAGAATTCTATATATAATCCTCAGTGCCCCTCAATCTTATCCAGTCTTATCCCATGGGACTGTGATGTCTTAGCAGTTCAATGATCATTAAATTTCTAATTCCTTGACCTCAGAGGGAGACCCTTCAATTAGGCCAGTTCTCATTAGTTGACCTTTATTTTTTTTCTTTTTGTATGTGTTAATGTGTGCAAGCATGTATGTGTTTATGTGTGTCAGCATGTGTGTTTACAGACAGAATCCAGAGGTGGATTCAAGTCTCTTCCTCATTTGCTTCTCCACCTTCCCATTGGAGACAGGGTCTCTCACTGAAGCTGGAGCTCGTTGATCTGGCTAGACTGGCTGGTCATTTGAACCCTGGATCTCCTCCTGTCCCTGCTTTTGCATCACTGGCATGCAGGTGTATAGCACCATGCCTGGCTTTTTAAATGTACTGGAAACCTAAGCTCACTTTCCTAACTACATTTCTCCCCAGCCCCTAATTGAACTGCTAGTTGAGCCCTTGGACAGCAGCTGTTGCAAGCAGGGAGGTCATGCCTCTATTTCAGCCCAATGAGATCCAAAGCCTTGAAGCTAGTGGCATTCACCTGCACTGCTACTCTGCAGAACTGTGAGGCACTAAGCTAAAAATTTTAAGCTACAAAGTTTTGAAGTTATTTGTGGTGGGAAAGCAATACAGTCTGGGCTCCTGATGGCACACCTACCTGGACTCGAATCCATGATTCTTTTTTCCAATAATTTTCTTATGGAAACAAATTATTAAATGCATAAAAGCATCCAGATATAAAAAAGTGCATCTCAGCTACATTTTTAAAATTTTAGAAAGTAATTCCATCTCCTGTCTTACACTCTTAGTACAACAAGCCACAGAGACATTCAGTAAATAACTACAGATTAGAAATCATGTGCCAAACCAACACGTTCATTTTATAACACTCTCTTTCTGGAGGAATTGTATGTAAGACATAAAATATAGCTTTTGTTTGTTTTTTATTCTCTTACTCTTCAGTACTCATTATCATTAAATCTATCATTATCCACCATTTGTTTGAAGAGAGGTCTCCTGTGGCCCAGGCTGGCTTCAAGCTCATTGTACAGATGAGGATGACCTTGAATTTTGGAGATTTCTGCCTCCATCTCTCAAGTGCTGGAACTAGTGGCATGCATCCTCAGACCTCATTCATGTGGTGCTGAGGATGGAACCCAGGGCTTCGTGGATGTTATGCAACCCCTCTATCAACCAGCCATATTCTCAGTCCCGAGTGTTATTTAATTCTTAAATCAATCCAGGAAAGAAACTGGGGGATAGAAAAGATGAGTGACAGGGTATTTCTATGATCCTGCAGCAGAGGTAGCATGCCAAGGGGGCAGGAATACTTGGTGCTGAGTTTAAAGTATGTGGTGAATGGATGGTGATAGAGAAAAGGGGTTAGAAGAAAAGCCTTGTCTGTGAAGTAATCAGCTGGCAAATCTGCCAATAACTCACACAAAGGATGATAAAGACCCCAATCCATCATTTTTTTAAATTTTTAAACATTTTCAATACCCCTGAAATCATTTAATTTCCTTTTTCACTGGTAGTGTACAAGTTTCTTTTCAAATGATTCAAGTTTATCACTGAACATGGTTGATAAAAGTGGGAGAAAGAAATGCTAAATGCTTTAGGCCCATATAGTTCCCTAAATGGCCAGGTACCTTTGATGGGCTCTGAACTGGACAAAACCATCGACAGTTTTCTTGTTATTTGACCAGAGTATTATACACTGTCGATCTTACTGTATCAGAGTGCTGGTGGCTGCCTAGGGGATCCCCAAGTTCTTTCTATGGCACAGACAACTGAACACGGGGGAAACAGAAGACCAAGCTATGGAGAAAGAGAAAGCAACAGCTTTATCCTTCTGGAGGGCAGGAGCCTCAGGCTGGGAGCGCCTAAAGGGAAGTTGGCATGGATATTTAGAGGGCCCACTGGGTCCTCCCCTTTTTCCCATGGGTCCTGTGCCTTCCCATGAATCCTTACACAAATTGTTCTCTTTGGGAACAAGAAGCTGGCATTTCAGGGACCTGCTTTCACTGGTCTACCTATGCCCTCTAACTTCCTTTTATTTCCATCACTTGTGGTTTCACAGTCATAACCTCTGCTGTTGAATTTAGTTTGTCACATTTGCCCAGGTAGTACCTTACCAAACCATCTCCCACCCATGATTCTTAGCATCTTAGGTCTGTTAGCACACCTGGGATTTCACACTGCCAGTTGCGGAAGCAGGTCTAAAGTCTTCTAAGCATGAATGACATTAGAACTAGGTCTGTGCAAAGAATGGGGGAAATGGTGGGACGATCTATACCCAGACCTTATTGACAAGGCAAAGATTAATAACCAATATTATTTTCGACATGGAACGTCAAACCCAACAACAACCCCTCAGTTCAGTCCTCTGCTCACCAAGACAGGGACTTGACCTCTGTACTAATTTTCACTTGGTTCATTCCAGAAACATCAAAGACCTCTCCCATCTAATCTTAACACATGTGAATGGTAGATACTGGATAATATCGATGCACCCAGACTAATGAAGTTAAGTCCAGTGTCTTCTATCTTGTGGCCAAATCAGAGAAGCTGCACCCCCACCACCACCCCCACCTCACGTGTGCCCTCAGCACCAAGCATTACAGTCCACTGAGTCTTCTTTTCCAAGTCATTTCTGTGGCAGCTGGCTGCTGGGAAGGTAAGGGTGAGGGAAAGGAGGAAGCCTGGTGAGGGCGGATGGCTCCTCTGGGCTTCTTTCCACTCTGCACCGCAGCCGGGAGTCTTGGTAAGGTACCAAGTGTCAGTGTAACACATGTGTAGAAGCAGCTTCACTAGGATGGAGCTACAGAGCAGATGCCCGAGATTCTACCGCGTGAGCCCCCTGCATATTAGATGTGGGTATGTGACACCACACCCAGCCAGCACTCGATCCCCAAGTGCAGTCTGGCCACAGGAACTACTGGGAGTGGGTACAGCTTGAACTTTCTTTACAAAGCAAAATCTAGGAAGGCAGCAACTGCTGAATGGATGCAACAAGGGTGGGGGGTGGAGAGAAGGAGGCATTAACTGGTGAAAAGCAGACAGCATTTGTTTTTATAATTAGAATGACATCATATTGATTTTCACGTTTGTTTCTGAGCACACAAAATGTTCTAAAGATGTCTTGCAAACACCACAGTAATATGTCCAACGTATTATGCCAGGAGAGCCAAAAGATGGGGTTAAATAATAGCTCAATTAAATTTCATATGTGTAAATAAACTCTCTCTCACACACACATACCCCTAAACAATCACATGCACACATACACACTCACAGATTCACACACACAGAGGAAGTGGTAGAACAAAATTTAAACCTGGATGATTTAACTCTCCACACTAATGTTCTTACCCCCTCTGGGCTCTGTCTCCTACTTAAGAGATTAAATTTTGTTTGATAAACATTCAGTTGCTAAACCTCAAAGTTCACGCTCCCAGATGTGTACCTACCCACGCACTCATGATCCCACACACACAACTCCAAATTACATTGTTGTTGGGATAACTAGGGCTGAGGAGGAGAAAGTGAAGATTCCAAACCAGGTTTCACAACAAAAACAGACATTGGATAATAACCCCAGTAATCATTATAATAAAGGAAAACAGCCTTAGATGAGGTGGCATAAGAAAAACCTTGCTCTGCACTCAAATGCATCCTCATTTTCCTTTCTAAACGCAATCATCTCAAGGGGGTTCCATCTGCAATCTGCCACAACAAAACCAAGCAGCTTTGGGAAAATGACACATAGAGACACCGCTACTGGCAGGATGCTGCACACTCTGAGCCCACCTCTACCACGTGCTCAGTGAACGTTAAACAATAGCCCTGCTGACAAGGCATTCCACGTGCTGTAACTTTACCACTTTAGCTAGACAGTGGTGACCTTGGGAAGAAACCGAGCCAATTATCCTCAGAGTGGTACCATTGGCCACGGGGCTCTTCTCACCGTTTCCCTTCTACGTTATACCAATAATAACCATTGTGCTCCATGGGGGACTAAAACTTATATGCTGGAAATTTGTTTTCCCAGAGCCAACTTGTATACTACTTTGTCATGATAAACTTTGAATTTAACCACAGAGTCTACACTATTGGAGCGAATATGACCATTGATCTGGTAAACTGAGGGCCCCATGTATTCCTCAAAGTTTTTATTCTATACACTTCCAAGACAAAGCATTGCATATATTTGGAAAATATGGCCTATTATTTTTTTAGTTGGCAAAATTCATCTCTCATATATATTTTTTTCTTCTTCTCACGTATGTGTGTGTGTGGTATGTGCCTTCCTGTGTGTATGCACCTTTGCCTATGTGTGGATGTCTGTATATGCCATTAAGATTGATGTTCAGGACATTCCTCTATGATTCTTCCACTTTATTCTTTGAGACAGAATCTGTCAATCAAATCCAAAACTCACAAATAAGGCTCGCCATCTTTCTGCAGATGGGGGAGGGGTGGGATAAAGAGAGTGATGGCCTGTCTCTGGCTTGAACTGCAATACAGCTGTCGTGCTTACTGGAGAGTTACATGGCTTCTGGGGGTCCGAACTCTAGTTCCCTTGCTTGTGACTCTTTAACCACTGAACTACCTTCCATTCTTAATTTTTTTAAAAAAACTAATTCTATTTCCACCAAAACTGTGAAAACAAACTCCCTAATTAGAGAGCAACATTGAAGACCCAAAGAACTTTGCACCAAGTACAAATAAATCCATTATGGAAAGAAATTATGAGGCTGGAGATTTACTACCTATGGTAGAACCAATCTCAGCATTGTTTCTTTCCTGGACTTGGGAATCTGCTTGAGCCCGGTTACACTTCAGTTTCTCCTGCCTTCCTGTCGGCTGTCGCTTCTGCTATCAGGTGTGCCTGTCAGTAACCACCTCCTGCTCATACATTGCTGTTTCTAGTCTGTCATGTGAGAAATCAGATGACCAGAGCTGTTAGGACTATGTGTAAATTAAAAGCCACATTCTGAGAGATAGCCAGAGACGCTCCTTCCCAAGAGTATCACAACCTTCCAGAAGCTGCTCTCTTTCTCTTGCCAGCATTCTTCTTATCTAACTCCTGCCTGATGGTTGTAACATACTGGCTTCCATATGCAGGAACTGTACCGAGTAATATCCAATGAAGGACAAACCGGAGTTCAGGAAGAGACCTGTGTCCCCATACAGGGGTGACACCCAGGCAGCTGCCTTAGACACACAGAGGCTGTCTCACCTCTATTTCCCCACTAGTGAGTTGATAGTGGCAATCCCAAACCTCTACAGTCAGTAAGGCAGATTGAACTAAGAATGAGCTGCTACGAAGAAAATATTTCAATGTGTATGGGTGATGTATTTGTTCATGTGTATGTTTGCAGGTGCATGTACATGTATGTGTGGATGCATGTGGCTTGGTGGTCTGAGGCTGATTTTAGGTGTCTTCTGCAATTTCTCTCCATACGTATGCCAAGGTACATACCTGGAGTAGAGAACAAACTTGCAGTCTGTGCTTTTCTTCCACTATATGATTATGTGGTTGAAATCAAGTCATCAGACTTGGCCACTAGTTTGTTTCTTTCTTTCTGAGCCACCTCAATGCCTGATCATCTTAGTTTTGGAGGCAGAGTCTCACTGAACACAGAGTGTGCTCACTTGACTAGGCTGGCTGTCCAATAAGCCCCAAGGATTCTCCTGTCTTCACCTCCCTAGACAGGGGTTCCAATCGTATGCCATGCCATGCCCTGATGTTTCTTCCATGGGCTCTGGATAGAAGCCCTGGCCCTCAAGCTTGTGCAGCAGGCATTTTACTGGATGAACTCTCCCCCCAACCCCAACAATATCCATTAAGAAGAGCAATCATTATGTCTCAGGTACACTATCCGCCGCTGCCTGTTGCCTGGTTCTATTTTATTGAATAAAGTTTTATTGAAACACAGCCTTGTCCATACTGTAAGTATTGCATACAGATTCTCTGGAGTGACAAGGGCAATTTCAGAAGTCACAGGAAAAACCATAAGGCTTCAAAGCTGAATATTTTTATAGTCCAGCCCTGTGTTGACTACCAAACCATCCCATCAAGAAATGCTTTACCTTTCAGCAAACAAGATTTTATTTTTCCCCCACAAAAAATAATTAAGAGGCTCACTGTGGACTATGTTCTAACAGCTGCATGAGTTGAGCAGAAAACATTCAGGAATAAAAACAACCAATATATTAACAACACACAAGAAATTCAAAGTATAGGTTTCTGCCCTGCAAATCTGTTACTGTAAACATGGAAGCCCTCAGAAATACACCAAAATTAATGTCTAAAAGGAATAATTAGCTCAGAGCTGAAAATTATTTCTGGTGTGCATGTAGGGGAAGAATGAGTAATGCATTACTCCGATTGTGTCAGCCAGGCAGCAGTGAGACCCAGAGTCCTCAGTGCCAAACACGCTGTGGGAGCACAAATATTAATCAAAATGACATCTCCAATTTTTCCCCTTCCTAATCAGGCCTAAACATCACGGGACATCCAGTAGATCAATAAGTAAAACTAGAAGCTCTCAGCACTCGACGCTGCAGCTCTGCCCTCAGTCAGGACAAGAGCCTTCGGTGACAAGAACCAACAACCCCCTAGTCTGGTCATCCATGAGGTGAGTGTGCCCACCTATGACCCCAAAGCATCACCCAGACATGTATCCAGCCATGCCACCTGTCACAGAAAGAAAGACCGCATACAGTTTCAGCATGAAATCGGCATGGGAGTGTGGCTCTAGGATATGTCTTTTCTTTCCAGGCCCCTTTCCTTGATTTCCTCCCCATTGATACTTGCTATTCCCCCCCTCCTCTGGGCTTTGGAGGTGCTGGTGCTGGGAAGTGTCTGACTCACTTCAGTCAATTGATTCCTCCTTTGTGTTTCCAGGAGGCTGAGTACTGGAACAAAGAACACATCCAGTCACGTGCTTCGAACCCAGTCGAGTGAATTGCACAACCACCGGCAAGGGGACAAAGGCCCAGAAAAACTCCTGGAGTCCAAAAGGCTTTGTCCTCCCTCCCTCTCAGGAGGCATCTGCTTCGGGACCCTGTGGGATGTGTGGAGTAGAAAGCTCAGGGCTGCTTACAGCCAGGCATCAGAGAGGCAAGGACTGTTGATGCTGGGAACTCCATCCTCCAGCCACTGAACATGTGATATTACACTCACCCATCCATTCATTAGTTCACTTAACTCTGTGCCAGACACATCAGTGAGCAGGCACATGCTGTTTCTTAGGCTCCTCTTAAACAGTTTTGGTCTTAAACAGTGTTTCCTGCTCCCTAACATGAAACTGCACATGGAAAACCTCCCTGACTCCATCGTTTTCCTCCTTTATATAAACAGAATAAAATTAAGAAATAAAGCATGAGAAAGATGATGGTACCACTTTAGCCAGCTGATGTCAGGCTTGGGAAGGGAAAGATAATACTTTAAATCTTAAGTAAATAGGACTGGAGAGATGGCTCAGAAGTTCGGACAACTGACTGCTCTTCTAGAGGACCTATGTTTGATTCCCAGCACCTTCATGGCAACTCAAAGCCATATTTAACAGTAGTTCCAGGAGATCTGACCCCTCTCCTGACATCCATAGGATGTGGTACACAAGCATATATACTGGTAAAACACCCATACTCATAAAATAGGTATATAAAAACCTCAAAGGGAAAAAAATTGCAGAGATTAAAGACAACCCTCAACAAAGTTAATGCCAGACCCAAGGTTAAAAGAAATTAGGCAACTTAGTTTAAAGGAAGTTAGAGGTTTGGTGGTCATTAGGATGGAATTTGGGGAAAGTGAGGGATCTGTCACCCATATGAAGACTCAGATAGATATAAATAATACTACTTCCAATCCTGAGCGAATTCCTAGACTGAACTGATATTGTTTAAAAACAAAAGTTACAACAATATAGTTAAAATAGTTAACAAAAGATAAATATCCTCACTTGGAACAAACATCCCATAGGTCAGTTTGACAGCAAACATGTACTTATCTGATACAACACTTCTATAAAAACAATATTCATAGGCAATTTTAAGAGACTCATGAGTTAAAGTATGTTCTGTCTATGACAGTCACAAAGTCACTAACACCGACCATTGTCCATTGGACAGCCTATCCATTCCCACTACTTGTGTCCTGCTCTGTGCTTACTGAGGCTGATGCCAAGGAGCAGCCCCTTCACCTCTGATGTCTAGTGGGATTAAATAATGAAGGCGGTTATTAAGAGGATGAGAATCACTTCATTGCTTTCCCTCCTTCAACCCTGCATGTCCGGCTGCAACATCCCCTGCACTTCCTGGTTTTCAGTTGCACTCTGGTTACTTCTGCTTCATTTATTGGGGGTCAGAGGGTGGGGGTAGAGGTTCATGTTGCTGCCCATGCCCACATAGATTCCCAGCCTACCCCTATCCAGACATTTACAAATTTTTCCATTCGTGAATTTCTCATCCTTTGACAAACATCAGTTGAATTCAGCTTCCTGCTGGAATTGTGATTGAAATATAATGCACGCATCTGTTTATTGACATGGAAATGTGTACATCAGTAAGGCGATAGCATTCATAGGGCGCAAATTCTGATAGCGAGGTGGAATCGTTTCCTTTAACTCTGTAGTAGAACCAGGAACATTTGGGAGTGACCACGTAGTTCTTTATTTGTTCTAGATCCTATTTTCTATGAAAAACAGGTTTGGCCACCTAATATCCCCACTCAAGTATGCAACTGCATACATGAATAAGCACTTAGGGTTCACAGGAAAGAGCTCCACAGCCGCTGTTAAAAGGTACTATATTCTTTGATGATGATGATGATGATTAATATTACTAATGACTTACTGCTTGTTTTCCAATGAGAGGTATGATTTGATTGAATCCAGTTTGGTTACATCTGTTCCACAGATAAGCCACGTGATTTGCCCATGGCCGGTAGCTCTTGCCTATCAGGTCCTGGAGGCAGTCAATACTTTGGAATCTCTTCTACCCACTCTATTCAACTATCACTCAGAGCCTTAGAATACACACAGATTTTTAAAACTTTCCTAATTTGAGCTGAAAAGATGGCTCAGTAGTTAGGAGGTTTGGCTGCTTTTGCAGAAGACCAGAATTCAATTTCCAGCACCCGTGTGCTGGAACTCAGCACTATAACTCCAGTCCCTGGGGATCTGATGCCCTCTTCTGGCCTCCTTCAGTACTAAATGCACATGACACACAAGCATATGCCTAGGCATAACACACATAAAAGAAAAGCAAGAAGCAATAAAATAAAAATTATCATGCTTTTGGATGTATTGTGTGAAGGGTCACCAAGGGCCTAGAACTGTCTCCTGCTTCTTAGCTATGCGATCTTGCATATTCACACAGCAGGCATGGCGTGCCCCATCAATACAGTAATGACTAGGATCTGTCTTCTTTACAGCACAAGTTATGAGGATCAAATAAGAAAATGAACACTGAAGGCATCAGAGCTGTTAAACTTGAAAGTTCAGTGTGCAAATCACCATCATTAGCCCACCACAGTCAAAGGGAGAGAAGACTGCAGTTCTTTGGGCAAAGTCTAAGTCCAAACTATATTAGGAACTACCCAGCCTGTTAACAACACCCAACCTAAAACTACCACTGTTGATCAATCAAAACCATGCAATAGGTCCTGTGCAACACACTCCCAAGGGATGCGTGCTAACTCATATTCAGTAATTACACCTCCTTTATTTGGTGTGTTCCCAGGCCTTTCTGAAATCTGCTATTCTGTCTTCAGATACCTAATCAAACTTGAAAAGGAAAAGAAAATCCCTTCAGTGTTCGAAACACACACAACCTCTCTGGTTGATATCAAAAAGTTCAGTTGAACTACTTAGTCTTCAGTTTCCCTGACTCAAGTTTTTTGAAGTTTTTATAATTAATTATATTCCATTATTACTCATCATCAATTAGCTCAAAATGTTGCTGAGTTGGTGACTGTGCTGAAGAAGCCAGAATTTAATGATAATTTGAGACCAGTAGGACACTAAATTTCTCTCTTGTTAATAATTAAAGTAGATAACTTATGTTTTTATTTATAGCTTCCAGAAATATCCGGCTCATTCCTGAGCTCTGCCCTGTCAGCTAATCATCATCTGGTCAGGATCTGACTTCGGCCACTGTGTTTTATCTCCCACACTTCCACTGCAGCTATAAATGTAGCCCAACCCAAAGGGAAAACAACTGAGGTCATCGCTGTGCGAGTTACGGAACTTTCCATCCGGACAAACGCTTGCATGCCCCCGACAGATAGACAAAGGAGAACTAGGGCTCACCTCCCTGCTCACCTGTTTCAATTTCCCAGATGTAGACAGAGTCATCTGCACATCCGACGATTAGAAAGTTCTCCACTGGGTGCCATCGGATGGTCCTCACGGGAAAAAGGTGCTTCCGGGCGCGCAGAAGGCACTGTCTCCCTTCCAGGTGAAGGAGAGCCACAGAGTGGTCACCACACACACAGCAGAGTATCTGCTCGTCACTTACCTGTAGAAGCACAAGAGACTTACATAAGCGAAAAGCTGTATGCTACCTAATGGGAGAGTTAACTCTCCCACACACTTAAACACACACACACTGTTCTGTTGCACCTATTTACAAGAATGCATTTCTCCATTAAACAGAACTTCTTCACAGGGTGCTCGTGAATCAGCTGTAGACACAGAGCAGAGTTTAAACTCACCGACTCGCCAGAAAGGTCACGAGACAGGCGTGAAAGGGAAAGGGCACAGCCAGATCCTCTTGTAGGACAGTGAAGGGTCCCCATCACTCAGCAGAGGCAGGCAGCAATGCTGATGTCGGAAACAGTGCAGAACACAATAAACCCCAGACCTCATTTGTCACCACAAAAAGAAGCTATTTGTGGACATGAACTTAGGCCCAAGGGTATCGAGAGCAGAGACTTTCCACTTAAAGCCTCAAAATGTGATTTGGTTCGGTTCCCAGAACTCCACAGTTTCTAATCCAAACAGGAAACTTAGTGCAGACACAGTCTAAAACAGGACAGCATTAGATGGCTCCTGCTGAAGGTGCTCCCTCGAAGATACAAGGGCATAAGGAGTTTTACAGTCCTGAAGACATTGGTCAAAGTCATCAGTGGTCCCCTTCACCACCCAACTTGGAAAACTAATTGATAAAATGAAAAAAAAATAAATAAAGTCAATAAGTGATGCAGGGATGTAGCAGTGAAGAACACTTTCCTAGCATGCACACAGCCCTGAACTTAATCCTTAGGAACATGCGGGGCTGCTGACCTATCCAAATTGGCAGCTGGAGCACTGATGGCTAATCACTGTACAGGCACTAGACAGCATGTTTCCCCCAATTTTAAGGAGACTAAAGAAATCCTGAGGAGAAAAAAAAATCACAAAATGGAAGATGTGATACATTTGGAGGCTAGACTTTAGAATGGGTCCGATGTCACAGCTCCCAGATATCCTACCTTGTGGAGAACTGGTATACTGCACAGCTCCTGGAATGTGAGCATCCATGTGATCCAAAAACACACACAAACACACACACATGTGCATGTATGCATGCACGCACACACACACACACAAATGTACAAACACACACACAGAGTCATACAAGCAGGCACACATAGATACACACACAGACACATGCACACACACACACATATACACAAGCACACACAATACAGAAACACACACACACACGTACAAACACAAGAATATAAATCAAATGGTTATGCATGAACACAGGTTGGATGACTCCCACCAGGTTGATCCAACCCTGTTTCCTAAACATTTGAAAGTTAGAAGATGAAATAATATGCAAATAAAGAGGCAGAACTGTAGAACAGTATGCTCTTGGAGGTAGAAATAATATTTCTGAATTCATAGTTTAAGTTCTATTACCCCCCATGCTGACGTCCACTACATTCTTTCAATAAATCCCTTTTTTATCTGACTTGTTTTGATTGGATTCTGACACTAACAGCCACATCACCTGCGGCTGGAGCAAGAGGCCAAGAGAGCAGAAGAGAGGCAGCTTGGACTCCTGTCCTGAGAGAGCAGGAGAGAGGCAGCTTGGACTCCTGTCCTACAGCAGAAAGGAGACTGAAAGGGGGCGGGAAAGAACCTTGGGGATAGAATACATTCCGCATTATTCCAAATGTCCACATTGGAAGTTTCCGAAACAGCATTTCACTGTTTAGTTTAATCCTTTGTGATCAAGAAATACGTTTCTTCATGTCTTATCCCAATATACAGTGCCAATTTCTCCTTGTTTACACTCTATGGACATAATTTTATAAGCCAATATAACTTACCAAACACCTTATCTACATTGCCATAGACCTTTTTTGCCCCAAAATCTAGTTCACACTTTAACAAGGACCTCAGCTCTTTGCTAATAACTGGATTTAAGTTGATGTCTCATGAGAGGACAAGCAGTATCTATATTTCCTTTTCCTCATAGATTGATGTTTATAAATTCAATATTTATCAAATGTTCACCTAGTGCTTATTAAGGAAATCAAAGCTAAACTTAAATTTATATATTCTTTGACTTGCTTTTGCATGATCTTTGAAATTATTTTTTAAAAATTAAGACAGAACTAGGGAGAAAAAATTGATTACTTCATGTGTAATTAAGAGTATTTTATAAATCTATAATTGATTCAATATTTACTTTAGCAACACTGTTTGTGTGACACATTATAACAAAAATAAAAACCATATTGAAAGTTAGAAGCAAACTTGTCTGAAGCAGCTAGCTAACTATGGGCAGAAAGAATGTGCTTATTTTGTTTGTTTGTTTGTTTTCTACTTGTGTGAATACAGGGTTTTGTTGTCGTTTGATTTTTAACTTGTGTGTTAGGTTTTACTCTCTATATTCACTTACTTTCAGGTTCTCTGGCGGCATCAAGAGTCTTGTTACTGGACCAGCTTCCAAAAAGAACGTGTGCAGAATTTCTTCCCTAAAAATATCCCACAGGATCACACAGGAGCCTTGATCCCCAGACACCATCCAGCTTTCATCTAATTTTGAAGCAAGACCGTGAGGGTAAAGTAATGAAGTCACACTCTGGTGATGGCCTCTGAGAAGCGTATGACAGGGGGGATCTGGAAAGTGGTCAGACACCAAGTATCACAAAGTTACTTTTAAGGTAATTCTAAGATTTTGTTTCACACATTTTTATCACATGCACACATTAGGCTAAGAAAATTACTCAGCAGCCTTGGTATTTCATCTCAAGAGCTAAATGCCTCCTCTGAAGCTAGACCAAGCTTTGACTGAGGCAGGAAGCTTGGTCATTCAAGTCTCCTGTTTGCTGATGGCTGTTGACATGCTACAGCATAGGGGAACTAGTCACTTACCCCTTCTTCACTTGAGTGGCCAAGTTAAATTTAACAGAAAAGAAAAGCAAATGCCACAGGACGTTTTTCTACAGAAGATGTTTGAAATCATCAAGTTCTACCTCGTTTCCATTGCTTCCAGATAAAGTATACCAGACTCGAACAGGTCGTCAACCCCTTCTGCCGAAAGCTAGGCACAATGTTTAAGCTTTGGTGCTGAAGGAGTCAGCACCTTGCCTGTGAGCCAATCACTTCCTGTATGTGCTGCCGCAGATGTGGGCATCTGCTCCTTTCTTCTGACTCACAGATTCTACCCACCTCTTTAAGGTATGAGCAATAATCAGCCTCACGTTGGACAGGCTGGTGGGTGAAATGAATACATTCTCAGCACAATGCCTGGCACCTGGGAAGCCTGGGGGCATGCCGGCAAGCGACCTTCCAACCCAGATCCAAACTGGAATTCAGGTCTACTGATGAGCCGCTTCCCTTGCCACTAGCCCCTGCTGCTCCTTTCATTGCTACCCACATATTCCAAACTAGAGGCAACCCTTTGCCACTCGCATTATTTGAACTGAAACAGAATCTTCTCAAAGATCTGCTATTTTGTTCTGCCTCATATTCTGACCTTAGCAAGCTGTGATGAGTGTGAGTTCAGAAGCTGTCAGTCAAGTGCAGGTTTCTGTTTGTTTTCTCGATATTAGGATAAATCGGCCTAGATTAAAATGTCTACAGTCACCGCTTTCTCTGACTTTTAATGGCAGCTGTTTACCTACTTATTATCTCTTCTGGCATCGTTGCCATTTACTCCGCTGCTGCCAACCACAAGTCACTCACACTCAGTGAGTGGTTCAAGTGTGAGAAAAGCATGGAGACTACGTGATGTTCTAATTGAAAACTACACAGAAACAAACAACAACAACACTGAGGATGTGTAGGCCCTAGGTTTGATCCCCAGCACTGCAGGGAAAGAAGAAAAGAAGTTCATTTGGGGACCCCACAGTAGAATGCTAATGAAGCATGCACAATGCACTAAGTTGAACCTCTCAAAAAGGAAAAGGAAAAGGAAAAAGCCACAGGCATACAACTTTACTATATAGCCTAAAGTTGCCATCCTCCCTAATCTTCCCTCTCTTTATATGACAACTCATTGTATAACAACATTTCTTTAGCAGGTATTAAATGTCATCATGCAAAGAGATGAATAAGAGCACAGACTTCATTACAAGGAAATACAAATAAATACAGGAAGATACCATTTTATTCCTCATTGGTAAAGATTTAAATGTTTTAAAAATGTAAAAGATGGTCACTTTTGGGGGAAACACTTGCAATTTCACAGGTTATTATTGGGTATTCATGTATATACTGATATAAGTTCTTTATGGAACCATTCGGATAGCTTAATTTTCAAAATCAAAATCACAAACTAATATTGATGTAGTCATTCAAGGATAATCAATTCTAAACCTTTCATAGTAGCTAAAGGCTGGAAAACTTAGGCATCAATTAACAAAAGGGTTTTCAACCTAAATTTTGATTATTATTTGTCATTTATAATGAGCTCATGAAGAATGAGCACCAGAAATATTTTATTAATATTTATTCAATAATAACTCAGCATGGCAACTATTTTGGTAATAAAAACACTGCACACAGTGTGCTAGTGTGCATGTGTGCACACACACATAGACATACCATTTCAGGAAGTATAGTGAAACTGTTATGACAGTGGCCTTTAAAGTGGTAGGAGAAGCTTCTGGTGGGATAGTACAACTCTCTGCTCGAGTCTTCACAAACCTATGTACATGTTTAATTCAGTATTAGATTAAGCACAGATTTATCTGCAAATGCCATCAAAGGTCTGAGGCCTCTGAATCACTTTTGTATAGCTCGTAGAAGACTAGATGAATTAAGTAAATAGGTGAAGGAAAAAATTCAGTCACCTTTCCATAAAGAGTCCCCTTCTAGAAGTCCTGCTTTGGCAGCATTCAGAGCCTTCGTGATGAAAATGGTCCCATCCTCACAGCCACAGACGAGCTTATCAAGATTTGGAATGTACTCTGATGAGGTGATGGTTGCTGTCATTCCCATCTCATCTCCGGACCCGGAGAAATGGTCTGTGATGCTCTGTGACACTGTTTGATGCTTATCAAAATTGTCCTGTAGAGTCCAGGTGGTGGTTATTGGAATTTCTGAAAGGAGCACATGCATGGGGAAAAGTTGGTTTATTTATTCATAAGAGATATGGAAAATCCAGTAAAGATGCTGTCTTTTCGGTAGAAAAGCTCAGCCACATTCAGAATGCTGGTCTGTAACACTTGGGATGCTCAGGTGAAGGTCATTTGAATTATGTTAGTTGTATTTGTGCATCAGATCCACAAACTTAAACTACATTTGTTTTTATGTTGGTATTACATCCCTAGTTGCTTGAAAGAATGTTTCACAAAAGAAACTTAAGGAAGGAAGGATTTGTTTTAGCTCAGAGTTCAAGAGCATGGTCCAGCATGGCAGGGAAGTCATGCCTATGGGAGCTCCCGGCAGCGTTCACACTGTGTCTGCACTTAGGAAAGAAAGAGATGAATGTGGTGCTCAGCTTGCTCTCTTCCTTTAATTTGGTCCAGGACTCCAGCTCATGGGATTGTGCTGTCCACATCTGAGGCCCTTCCTCCCACCTTAGTTAACCTGGTCTAGAGACTCTTCAGAGATACTCTCAGAGGTGTGTCTCCTAGGTGACTCTCAACCCTGTCAAATTAGTAGTCTTTAATTATCACAGTATCTAATGGCAAGAGTCTGTGAAGACTCTTCACTGCTCTTGTTTGAAGTCCTCTATGACTCAATGTAAAAGTCTCTGAATTAATTACAAACCAGTTTTCAGATAACAAGACCAGAAACTGAAACTGTTGGGGCTAGAGAAATAGGTCAGCTGTGAAGATCATATACTGCTTGTCTAGAGGACCCAAGTTCACTCCACAACACCCACATCAGGTAGCTCACAGCTACTACGTCTAACCCCAGCTCCAGAGGGAATCAGACACCACTGGCTTCTATGGGAACCTGCACCTGTATGCACATACTCACAACAGACATATACACAAAATTTAAAATAATAAGAAGAAAGAAATGGAAAGTGGCAAGCTTTAATCCCACTGCTTGAGAGGAGGAAGCAGGAAGAGCTTTTTGAGTTTGAGTTCAAGGCCAGCCTGGTCTGTCTAATGAGACACTGCATTGGGGTGTCGGGGACAAAACTATCTTACCTCTAGGAGAACCATCAAACTTAGATATGGGGACATCTGGGATATGCCACAATGTAATTCTTCCTGAGACTTCTCCAGAGAAAAGTACCTTGTAAAAAGGCTCCTTCCGTTCATTCATGTAGCCCATGACGAAATGCAGGCTCTGCAAAAGCAAGCATGAGCTTGGCATAGGTGATATGGTAATGATATGGTAATGACATAGATGATATGGTAACGACATAGGTGATGTGGTGATGATATGGTAATGACATTGGTGATAAGGTAATGATATGGTAATGACATAGGTGATGTGGTGATGATATGGTAATGACATTGGTGATATGGTAATGATATGGTAATGATATAGGTGATAGGGTAATGGCATAGGTGATATGGTAATGATATGGTAGTGGCACATGTAATATGGTAATGATATGGTAATGGAATAGGTGATATGGTAATGATCTGACCACAGGGAAGAGAGAAGCAAGACTTCAAAGCCAAACTAAACCTTTTCGATTTGCTCATCACTCTTTCAAAATCTGCAAGTGAATTAAATGAAATCATCCATGATTTAGGTTTTAAAAAAAGAGCCTTGTTTAAACATTAGACGTGAGATCACAGGTTAAGCTTCAGAGAGCTGACACAAGGATCTAACTTTGGGTATATCACTAGCAAAAGACCCACCTGTTTATGTGTTCATACTCAGAGAAACAAAGCTGGACAATTTCCCATTTAAAAAATATTTTATTTTATGTGTACGAGTGTTCATCTTCATATATATTTGTGCACATGTGTGTACCTGTGGACCAGAAGAGGGCATCAGGTGCCCTAGAACTGGAGTTACAGATGGTTGTGAGCCACCATGTGGGTACTGAGCACCGACCCCAGGTCCCCTAGAAGAGCCGCCTGTGCTCTTAACTGCTGAGACATTTCTCTATCCCCACTTTCCCACAACAATGATATTATATAGGTTTGATATTTGCTTGTTAGGGTAGAAATTCATGAGTGACATTTGGTTTCTGTGGAAAACTGTGTTGGTAAAAATTCATTCTGGAGCCAAAAGGGAGAAAACGGCAGGTCCCACAAAAATAACCAAAATGCCTTTCTAAGTGAGCCATAACATTGCTTTGAGACAAGGCTTTGCTGCTGCCTGTGAAAGAGTGTAGAAATGTCCCCTGATGTATGCTGTAATTCTGATTTTTTTTGTTCTTTTGGTGTTTGTTTTTTTTTTGAAAAATGATCTTGATGTATACTCAAGTTTTTATTTATGTTTTTAAGTATGAACACCCTTTCATAGTTTGAGAATTGGAATAGGTATACTAGAAATGTTAAGAATGTTGTATGAAACAGAGCAGAGGAAAAACGTGGGACGTGGGTGCATGTGTTTGAGAGAATCCATACAATAAATTCCAGCAACTGGTGCATCTGGGTAAAGGACAAGGAAGTGTTAATCATACTGTTCTTTCAACTTCTCAACAATTGAAATGTTCCCTGCTACAGTAGGCGAACAGTCAATATTTATGGTGGTAAAATTAGAATTTTAATATCTGCTTTATTTTCTCCCACACTTGTAATTTCCCTGTAATGAATAGGCCTTGTATCAATCAACAATTCTTAAGGGTGGCATTTTCTCTCCAGTAGCCATTAACACTCGAAGCTGATTTTCTCCATAACAAATTTGATCTGATGCTTTGGTTTCAGTTTTGCAAGCCTGAGTCTATTACAAAACAAGTAGCAGGCTTAGGGCTGCTTTTCTTCTCTTACCTTGTTTTCCTCCACAGAAGTGGAGCACAGTAAGTGAGGGTAGATGGTCTCCTTAAGGCCTCCTCCATCGGCAGGGCATATGCATTTGGAAAGCCCACTGCGCGGGGAAAATTAGAGGCGAAATTTAGAACTTAGGGTCCTTTATTTGCTTCCACTTTCAAAAGCCGGATGGCACCATTTGAGTTTCTAAACTCTAGTTAGAAACTGTTGGGTTAATAATTACGGATGACTTTTTGAAAGCCCCGCACCAGCTGTACAAGTTCTACATGGCTAATCTCAGGCCTTCATCCCCCGCTGTGTTGTACAAAGGCAGAGGCCTTGCAAGCCCGGAGTAAATCTTCCAGTGCCAAAGTTGTTTTGTTCTGGGTTTTGATCAGGGGCTGCACGCAGAGACTTTTCCATAATAAACCTCCCCAAGTTCATTTTCTACCTGAATGTTCTGAACGTCGCTCCCATCTGAGCCCACCTGTTCAGCAGCTGATAGATGTAACTGTGACCGTCCTCTGTCCAAACAAGGATCCTGTGCGCAGCAAGCACTTCTCCACCAGCAAAGAACTGTCCGTCTCTGCTAACTTCAGTCCACAGAAGGGAAAAGTCACAATAGTCATAAACCTGCAGGACATTGCAGATACACATGAACAAAGCCCGGAAATAGACTCTGCCAGGAGGATTAGCAATAATTATGCTCATTGAGACTATGATGAAGTTAATGCTACAGCCTATTATATATTAAAAGCAAGCATACTGTATTCATGGACAAAGATATTGTTTTGTGATTATGAATATTTCACTCAGACTTACTCTTTCCCATTTATCCTCAGGTAAGTTGCAGTGGATAGAGTTGTCTGACTGGCTTGTCCTACATTGTACCTGTTAAGCATAGAAGCCCAAATCCTACATTTTTAAATAGTTTTATTCTCTCCATATGAGTAGTCCCAGTACAATGCTTAAAAATTCCTTATATATAAAATGTTTGCATAGTAGAAATCCTTAGTTAGCTGCCATACTCTAAATCTTCAGCAATAATACATCATTATGGCACAAGCCAGATAGACTTCTGTTAGCAGCTGTGTGAAACATTAGAGTAAAGATGATATTGTAGTTTTTCTTTACTCTTGGAGAAATCACTGACTATATCCACAAGGAAAGAAAGAATACTCCCTAAAACATGGTAGTGATACAACAGAAAAAAATTTCAGAAATGTGACCTATGTCTATAAGTGACAAGTATTAGCTTTCTAAAAGCAAAATGCAAACATTGGTTTTGAAAATAATTTGGAAACCCTATCTCAAAAGAAAACAAAAAAAGAAAATAATTTGGCAATTCATCTTTTAATAAGTTGCCTTTGTTTTATGTTTGAGTGTTTGTCTGCATGTACACATCATATGCATGACTTCCTAAAGAGGACAAAAGAGAATCCCTTAGAAAGGGAGTCACAGGCATTTGTGAGACACCATGTGGGTTTCAGGAACAGAACCCATCCTCTGGAAGAGCAGCCGATGCTCTTAACCACCAAGCCATCTCTCCAACCCTTAGAAATTATTTTCAACATTACTATGATTTGTTGTTGGTAAAGCTAGAATTTATTGGTCCACATACAATATCTTTGGGAGCTAAGAAATGGAACACAGAACAATAAGAAAGGAAGGAAAGACTAATCATTCAATGTCTTAACATTATTACTTTAAGGAGGTTGTTTTTCAATATTTAAATTATATTATCATTGTTGGACTCAACAAGAAAACTATTTCATTTGTCCATCACCAGTATTTTTAATACCTTCCAACATTTAGAAAACACCACCAACAGGAGTCTCTCAGTGTATGTACAAAATCGTATCGTCTGACAATTCAAGGAGTCAAGAAACTTTGATTCTTTTTCATAGACATCTTGCTTTTCCTTTAAAAGGAAAAAAAAAGAAACATTTGAATATAAATTCCAGGAAATGTACACATAAACAGAAGACAGAGTCCTCCTCATGTGCTTGACACTGGCCCTTCCTAGCATTATACAGGGGAAAGTATCCAAGGTTCCTTTCCAGTGTTTTCATCTAAACATTATTTTGCAAGATTCAAGGACTTATTACTGATAGTCAGCCAAGTACCACTCTACAAGGAACCATGATAAGCATTGAGAATATAAAGTTACCAGCTACCAGACAGAGCAGAAAGAGGAGGGGTGTAAAATTACAAAAATCAGAACAGCAACAAACCAACCCTGAAGGGTCTTGATTACTAAAACCAGAAGTAAGCTGCTGTAAGACAATAGTCTTGTACTTTATAAAGATTTGCCACTTGTATTTTAATAAAATGCTGATTGGCCAGTAGCCAGGCAGGAAGTGTAGGCGGGGCAACCAGGCAGGAAGTAGAGACAGGGAACCAGGCAGGAAATAGATGCAGAGCAATGAGAACAGGAGAATTCTGGGAAGACGAAAGCTCAGTCTGCAGTCGGCATTCAGATGCAGAGGAAGCGAGATGAGACTGCCGCACTGAAAAAGATGCCAACCTACGTGGCTAACTCAGACAAGAATAATGGGCCAATTTAAGGTGTAAGAATTAGTTAATAAGAAGCCTGAGCTAACAGGCCAACCAGTTTATAATTAATGTAGTAGATTTCTCTGGAACGAATGGCTGAATGGCTGAGGAACCAGGCGGGACAGAAACCTCTGTCAACAGTAAGCAATACTAGAGATGCTTTGAAGAAACACAAGCATAGCCAATGCAAGGCAACAAACCTGTGGTAAGCTTCTGATAGTGCTGGGGGTGGGGTTCTATAGAGTATAAGCAACACAGTATCTAGGCTCCTCGATGAAGAAATTGCCACAGACTGTGTGGTGTCATCTAGCACACGTACTGTGTTTCTGCTTTTGTCTGTTACTATGACTCTAGTCTGATGCTGGGAAGCAGCAGGTGGGTATGCTGGCATTCCCAGGAAAGTGACCCTCATACACATCTGTCTGTTTACAGATCCCATAGCCTAAAAGAGTCCTAATAGAGGGGACAGAACAATGTCTGCTATCAATTTTTAAATTAAAAATATAATCTTTCCCTCTCTCTACCCCTCCCCTGTGTGTGTGTAAATAAATCTATTTAC
Organism: Ondatra zibethicus; assembly: GCA_004026605.1. Lineage (NCBI taxonomy): Eukaryota > Metazoa > Chordata > Mammalia > Rodentia > Cricetidae > Ondatra > Ondatra zibethicus. Next base: position 16,776 of record PVIU01009803.1, on the reverse strand, counting down.
ATTATGTATGGAGTCATGGTTGGAAGGATACAATTCAACTGCTTCAGTGCCCTCCCTTGGAAAGATATCACTTAGACCTTCGACTGTGAACATGTATCACCCTCATAGTTTGAAATTTTCAATGAATAGTGATTGAAATAATGGAAAAATGAGTGGTTTCCAAGCCAACCTGAATTCTGTTGATGGACGAGGAGAGGTCCCAGACTTTGAGCTCGCCAGTTACAGATACGACCAAGAGAGAATCCTCTGTAAAAGGAAGGTATGAGCTGTCAGTCAGTGGACCTGGATGCTGTCACTATTACCTCACAGCCACTCAAGGATTTCATAGGGCTGGATCAGCAGGATATATTTGGCTTCAATTTTTGTTGAATTTAGGGAATGATTTCATCCCATGTTCCAACTTCCTGTGTATGTGCAGAATATAGAGCCAGAGATCCTGGCAGATGCTGGTGATGTTGAGCCCACTTAAGATGGGATGTAGAACCAACTCCCACATCACTCAAGCATTACTGACTATAGAGCCTGGATTTCAGTAATATACCCAGAAAAAAGCATCCTGATGCTCCACAATAAAAGGAAAGAAAGACAGAAAAAGGAAGGAAGGAAGGAAGGAAGGAAGGAAGGAAGGAAGGAAGGAAGGAAGGAAAAGGAAAGACAAGAAAAGAAAGGGAAAGTTGAAGGGACAGGAATGGAAAGGGAAAGGAGTGGGGGAGGGGGAGAAGGCAAGGAAAGGAAAAGAAAAATACAAACAGCTTAACTGCCCAGCCCTCTCAGCAAGCAGAACTGAGAACTGTGTCATAGAAACAGCTTCCCTTTCATTCGTCTTCACTTCCTGCTGGCTTCTTAATAACTTGACCCACTGGTGAAGGGAATCTGGGTTTCCCCTGACATGGCGTTGAGACATTGCCAGGACAAGGTGAACTCCAGCAGAGTTCTCAGCTCTAGCTTGACAATTTTAGGAGCATCTCAAGCCGCTGCTGTGCAGTCTTAGAGTCCCGAGACACCCACAGTTACCTTGAATTCTCACAGAGTGAACGATGCACATGCATTTCATCCAGTCGGGGGACTGTGAGGAGGAAAAGGTGTGCAGGAAAGCCAGCGTCCCAGCATCGAGGATGAGGACGTCTCGGTATTCCCCACAGCACAGCAGCCAGCCTCCGCCCGTCATCCGGAAGGAGCAGTGGTAGTACTGTGGGATAGAATTTCAAGAAGAGCACCTCAAAGATGGCTAGTCTGGATGCCCTTCTAGCTGTGTAAAGGCCTCCTCTGAATCCCAGGCAGCCTCAACTCTCAGCCTTTGAACTAGATGACACCTCCATTCCCTCCATTAGCCCCACACTCTTGCCATGTTGATTTTTCAGCTTAGCTTCACCACCCCCACCTCCTTCACCCGCCTCACCTCCACCCCCCACCTCTCACCCTCATCTCATCCTCCATGGTAAAGTGGAGACCTTTTAAAAGAAATACTACAAATCATGGGGCAGTGATAGGGATATTATTTCTTTTTTCTTTTCTTTTTTTCGTTTTTTGTTTTTCAAGACAGGGTTTCTCTGTAGCTTTGGAACCTGTCCTGGAACTAGCTCTTGTAGACCAGGCTATTCTTGAACTCACAGAGATTCACCTGCCTCTGTCTCCCGAGTGCTGGGGTTAAAAGCAAGCGCCACCACCGCCCAGCTGGTATATTATTTCTGCAGTGTTATTTAGAGCTAAACAATAACAGTCTGGGCTCTCTACCCCAGTAGTACTACTAAAAACTAGTACAAAGTAAAAGCATTTTAAGAAGATTGGAGATATTCTGGTACCAAATAAATGTTGGAAGTAATTTCTATTAAAGAACAGATTATACATCCTACCGTCCCTACACTCTGTGACTGGGTTCTAGTCCAGGAGAAGAGGGGAGAGTGTGAGAATGTTATGATATAAGGCACCAGTAGCAAAAACAATGGAAAAATATAAAAGCATACTCTCAATAGCAAAGGGGTGCTGAAATTATTCCTTTATTTGTAATCTATCCATCAAAACTCAGAAACTACTTTGAAAAACAGAAAGTATGACTGAGAAAGAGCTCAGTGGAAATCAGTTGTCTGGTATGTTTGAAGCCCTGGGTTCAACCTCCAACACTGGAAAAAACAGAAAGCCCTGGATTGGAAAGTGATGACAGAAATTGCAACTAGGTCTTTTTCTCTCACAAATTAAAAAATAATTAGAAATCAACGAATCCACCAAAAGAACTGGTTAAGACTGAAAAGTGTAGCATGAGCTTTACTTTCTTCTGAGATTTTATTTTTACAATTTTCAATTGTACCTGTGCATCAGTGGGGAGTGGGGTATGTGCACCTGAGTGCACTGCCTACAGAGGCCAGTAGAGGTCACTAGCATCCCCTGGACCTGGATTAGAGGCAGGATCTGTCGGCTGGGAACCAAATCCAGATCCTCTGGAAGAGTAGTAAATGTTCTTAATTCCTAAGCCATCTCTCCAGACCTAGACAAGGTTTCATGTTGTATAAAATTGTATTTTGATGAAGCTGAATCTTCCCAAGTATACATGGATGCTTTGTGTCACTTAGGAAATGTGAAACAATATGAAACTCATTTTTAAAGATAAGATACAGAAATGAAATAACCAGGAATAAATGTTGTTGATCAATATCTTTAGACTGAGAAGAATGCCAAAATAACAGATGATTATTGATGATATTTTTTCATTGTGGAAGAAAAATAAAAGAAAATTCAAGAAAAGAGTATTCTCCAAAGATATTAGGTCCCCAGATACAAAATGCAATGAACAAATTGCTGTTTTGGCATCTCGAATGTTCTGGAGGGAGTGCACTTACACAGATTGCAGTGTGCCTGTAAGGAAGGGTGGCTTTTTCCACACACTGACCGCTGCTCACATTCCACAGGCACATCTCCCTGGAACAGAGAACTCTGTGTTATTCTGTGCCGTTTCCACACAGTTGGCTGGAATAATTTTTTGTGCCACCAAGAGTTTCTTCAGTGATGCACTTAGGTGCCACCTGATTGTTCGTTTGGCTTTTTGTTACAGATTACTGGACAAGAAAATGTTGTGGTCATTAGCAGGGTTGACACACCGTAGCTCTGTCATTTTGTTTGGATAATGACACCCTGCCTACAGCCTGCATGCTTTGCTTCAGGGCCACTCTGGCTAACAACAAATGGTGGGAATTCAGCCAGTGTGGCCTTCGAGAGAGACAGTACCACAGTCTCTCCATGGAAACATTATCACTCAAAACTTATTTCAATGAATTTAAACTACATATTCTGGGAAGGATAACACATCAAATCTGTGTGCATGTGCAGCATCCCCTACCCCTTCTTTCCTGAAAAGAAACAGCACCACCTAGAGGCCACATTTGGTCTATCATTGATCCAGTTTCTTTCTTTGGTTTTTTTCTCCCCCCAGATTTGAAATCCTGAAATAAACAAACCTTGACAATTAATATTTGGAAAACCTTCATTATTTTTGAGAACTCTATTTTAACGCATGTTATACACAATGAAGCTATGAAATACACCAGGTAGATATGTTAAACCTAGATGATTTCTGTTCAGAAGATTAAGGACAGTCGAATCAGAATTGCAAAATATCCTTTGACTTTGGAAATTTCAATACAGAAGCAAAAACAATTATATGGGTGAAAAACAAGCTTTATGGGTATTGTGGGGAAAGGCTCTAGTTGAGGTAAAAATAATATATATATATATTAATGATGTTAAATTTTGCATGTATTTGATAATTTTTCTGGGGTTTGTTTTTCTAATCAATCACTAAGAGCCAATATTCTGAACCAGTGATTCTGAAACTGGGGTGATTTCTGTTCCCCACCGTTAGCCACTTTTCGAAGACAATCTTGTTGCCACTAGTAACACACTACTGCCATCTAGTGGACAGAGAACAGAGGTGCCTCAGTCGCCTTGCAGTGTCCGGGTTTCCACAACAAAGGATGTTCTTTCCAAAATGCTTTGAGTATGAGGTAGAGAGAGTGTGCCCTAGAATCAGATTCATAGACCTTCCTTCCTTTTTTAACTAGTACCTCCGAAAGAGGTTTCAAGGTGACCTGAAAAAGCATGTCATTCTACAAAGCAGGAGGGAAAAATCTGTGTGTCCACAAACATGTATGTGCATTTGTGTGCGTGCTGAAAACAATGATGGAAAGAAAGACAGAAATTAAAAGAATATATCCCAGAAATAAAACAACTAATAATACACCTAAGGAGAAATGAAGGATATAAAAATTAAAGGTAAAGAAACTGAATTCTAAGTAGCCCACAGCATAAAGTAACACAGTCACGTGGTTTAGCGCTGTAGTCTCTCACTCTTCCCCACATCCACAAGCCTCTGAAAGTATGTACAAGGTGACCCCAGTGCCATGGCTGTTATGGAATACTGGTATATATGGTTTTTAGAAGCTCACGGTAAGCTGATATGCTTTGAGGTTCATTTTTAAGCTGGTATCTTTAATAATCAGTTTTTAAAGATTTATCTTATTTTTATTTATGCATATGTAGGGAGGTTGTAATGTATAATCACACAGGAGTGCAATGCCCATAGAGACTGGAGGAGGGTGTCAGGTCCTCTGGAGTTGGAGTTCCAGGCATTTGTGAGCAGCTATGTGAGTGCTGGGATCTGAACTTGAGTCCTCTGGGAGAGCAGACACATTCTTCACTGCTGAATAATCGCTTCAGTCCCAGATCTGGATTCTCTTACCTTCTGTTTCCTATTGTCTCTAAGTGTTATCTGTTCCCAGGTCTTCGTGTGTGTGTGTACATATAAATGTGTGTATATATACACACACATACATATATGTATAGATAGATTGACTGATTAGATTAGATTAGATAGCTGTCCCTATGCTAAGATTTCTCCATCAGAGATCAAGATCCCCGTACCCACCTGCCTACAGATGTTTCCATCTGTGTGGCACATGGGAATTCACAAGCCTCTTCCCTCTTTTGTTCTCTGACAGTGAGTGGTTTATCTATATGTAAGATTCCCAAGTTAATCTGAGTCTCACACTCCTCCAGCTGTCCCCAAGTGGGCACAGGAGACTCCAAATATGGTCGCTGGGATGTAAGGATGGAAGGATAGCCTAAGATTGTCTAGAAATGCAAGTTACGGGGCTCCAGGCTACCCCCACTGAACTCTCACCTGTGGGACTAGGGCCCAGAAGTCTGCCCTGAGCCTCAGCACGTGTCTCTGGGACGCTCTCAGCCTTTGGGACCTGTGTCCTAGAAAAGTCTTTGTTCTAAGTTCTGACACTTGCCTACTTTGCATACACCAGTAACCACGATTTCTCTTAACAAGTGGAAATCCTCTCTATCAATCCCAAAACTTTTTGCCTTTAAGTTTAATTAACCATGTTGCGTTAACTCTGTATGTTTATTATTATATAATATTAATACTATATCAACTTCATTTTGTTAGTACATATTTCCCATACATTTTCTTTTTTAAAAGCGTTGCATGAATTCTAATTGGTCAAAATAATAAAAACTCAGAGTCAGATATTAGGAGGTGAAAGCTTAGAGATCAGAGAAGCAGTGCCATCGGCTACTAGAGAGACCTTTTACCTCTACGGAAGCCTCAGACTGAAGGGGAGATCCCATCACTACAAATCCTCAGACTGCACTGAGCTCCTGTCTTCTCCTGCCTTATATTCCTCTCTCTGCCCAGCCATATCACTCCTGTCTTCACCTCCCTAGTGCTGAGATTAAAGACATGTGATCCCAAGTGCTGGCATCACCTTTATGTGAACTCTGTTTCCTTTTTAGACAGATTTAATCTCGTGTAGCCCAGGGTGGCCTTGAATTCACAGAGATCCATCTGCTTCTGTCTCCCAAGTGCTGGGATTAAAGGTGTGAGCCACCACTGCCAGGCCTCTATGGCTAACAAGTGGCTTAACTCTGCACTCTGATCTTCAGGCAAGCTTTATTTGTTAGATCACAAACAAAATATCACAGCATAAAAGAAGTGCTTACATTACTTAATTTTTTACAAACATATTTCCCAACTTAATTATCTTTTATTTGGTCTTATTGTTTTTCCAATTGTCTGACAACCGTTATAATTTAATTTTAAAACTTGGTCCTATTATTTAATTGAGATTAAGATTAGTCCAGCTGCCTTATTTTATGCTTATTTTAATGTGTGGAGGACAGAGGTCCACACTGGTTATTTTCCTCAATCCCTCTCCACTTTCTTGTGAATGTCTTTGTGTTTGTGCGTACACATGTGTGGGGAGGGTATGCACGGAGAGTGGGTGGACAACTGTGTGCAGGTTTTTGTGCGGATGTTACTTTTCAGTCTGCATGGGAGAATAGCAACATGTGGTCCTCGTACCTTAACCTATCAAGTGCTGGAGTTTCAGGTGTTCAATACCACACTGGGCATGAAATCCCTGGAAGCCAGAGATCAACATTGGGTGTTTGTCTAGATTGCTCTCTCATGATCTCCCATGGAACCTGGAGCTCATCAATGTCGCTAGACTGCCTGGACCACACCTCAGGCTCTCCTGTCACACTCCTCAGCTGTGGGGTTACAGCTTTCTTCACAACTGCCGGGGATCCATACACAGGAACTCACATTTGAGTAGCAAGCACTTTACCCATGGGTCCATTTCTCCTCCACTCCCCTCACACATTCTTGGCTTTTAAGGAGAGGAAGGCAATGGTGATGGAGCTAAGTGACCCGCTTGCTGCTCACCCGTTCTCAGCAGCACTCACAACATAGGGCTGTTTGGAGAAGTCTCTCGCTCTTGCCAAACATGTCACTGAGGCCGAATGTCCAAAAAGAAGTTCTTTAGCTGAAATCTAAAAATGTTGAAAATTAGGCTTTTGAACAACTCTAAACTTCCAGTAATAATAATAATAATAATAATACACCTTTTAAATATGCTAAGTTTTTTTATATATACAAGTTTCAGGAAAGCTGATCATAACACAGAATCCACAGTCTAGGAAACCTGGAGATGAAGGGATGTGTTGTTCTCAATGTTTTGTTTCCTTGTATTTGGGCTCCATCATGAAATTTTGATGAGCACTAGACCAATTCCTCAACATTTCAGTTTTGAATACATATAAGTTAGTGCCGCTGCTTCTCATGCCCAGAAATTTCCCTGATGAACCAAGCCTGTGGGGACCAGGATTTCATGCTAGGTGTGGTATTGAACCCCTGAAACTCCAGCACTTACTAGGCTAAGGCAGGAGGAGCACACATTGAAGGTCATCCTCAATCCAGGGAGGGCATCCATTGGTATCCTCTCACACAAACTGAAAAGTCATGTCCACACAAAAACCTACATTTGTGACAGTCTGACTCAGAATTATTAAAAATGGGGACACAACCAAGCTACCTTTCAGTCGAACATAAACCACAGGCCTGTAGCCAAACAGCAAAGTGTCAGCTGACTCTGCAAAGAACTGAGCATCTGAGCTGCACAGACAGGTTGAAAGCATGCGTATGGCTTGGGCGAAAGGAAGAGCCCTGGAAAGCAACTCTGGGATGCTCAAGACAAGACAGACTAGGGATGCAAAAACATCGGTGCTCATCAAGGGCTTGGGAAAGAGGGGGCTCTGGAACACAAAGGACTTCTAAAACAATAAAATGTTTCTGTATCACATGACAAATTGTAAAATTACGTCTGTATACATCTGTCAAAGCCCATAGAATGCACCCCCAGGGGCACTAAGAAGGAATCAGCTATAATGTAAACCATGGGAGTCAATAATCATGAGTTCTAAATCCAATGATGTCCGCAATATACCACTCCAGGGGTGATATGATGTGAGAGTTAGTGTCAGTTGTTAACTTGACAGAAGCCTATAGTCACCCACAACTGAAGATTTGTATAGATCAGACTGACCTGTAGGCAAGTCTGAAGGGCATTTTCTGATTGGTGATTAAGGTAATTAGGCCCAGACCATTGTGGGTAGTACTGTTCTTAGGTATATCCCTAAGCCTGGGCTATATGAGACAGTAAGTTGCAAGCCATAGGGGGAAAAGCCATTAAGCAGTGTTCCTCTGTGGCCTCTGACTGAGTTCCTGCCTTCTGACTTCTTCAGCAATGAACTGGAAATATAAACCAAATAATCACTTTCCTCTCCCACGTTTTTCTGGTTCTGTTGTTTATCACGGCAACAGAAGTCACACTAGAACACACAGTGATGGCAGGGGACATTGGGTGAGAGATGGAGAACCCTGTATCTTCTACTCAGGTACTTTCAGTATGTGTGGCCTTGTCTTGATATCAAATTATACTTAGGTGCCAATTTTAAAATACTTTTAAAAATAAAGCACTGAATTTTTAAATACCTAATTTGACTCCTTTCCTCAAAAATAATAAAATGAACTTTTCTACACAAAAAACAAACCAAACTCCCATTTACAATATCAATGTGTTGTTTTCCTATGAGTGTTTTGAAAGTGTAACCCTAAGTGCTTATTCTTTTATCATCTCATGTCTGAAATAAAGAGTATATTTCTATTTTGTAAAAAAAGGACTCTGAAAATTAAAATTATACAGCAGAAAAACGCAGGGCTGAGAGAGGGTTAATGTCCTTGAAAAGGGCCTGAATTTGGCTCTCAGCACCCACATGGGCTCAGATCCACTTAAAACTCAAGCTTCAGGGTATACTAAATTCTCTAGTGACCTCTATGGGCAACTGCACTCATGTGTGCATACTCACAGAAACACACACACACACACACGTACACACACACATGTACACACACACGCACATACACACACGTACACACACACGCACATACACACACGTACACACACACGCACATACACACACAAACACAAATAATAAAGAATAAACATAATGGAACAAAAAATAATTTGAAAAAAATGTCTGTGGATAGTAAAATATCTGCATTCCACATGGATCAATGACCACTTCTTCTCTGAGCTATGTAAACATACACATGAGCTGATAACCAAACATATCTATCCAATATAATGGCTTCCTTTATTTCTACCACAATCAGAATTATTTTAAAAGATCTCTTGTCATACTAAAATTGTTGTGTTAAAAAAGTTTTACAGTTTATTAAGATCATGTACTAAATTCTAGCTTTACATTTTTTCCTGGAAAATTCCTGAGATTCCAACTCAGAAAACACTACATCCTTGTACCCAGACACTACATTTGGATGCACAGCCACTTGAGTGTCATCCCTTTCCAATGGATTAGGAGCCACAGCAACTCCAGGTACATCACAGACACTATCCACAACAGAGTAAATATCGGAAGTGAACACCATTGCCTTGCTGAGATGGTCTGAATGAAATGGTCCTCATAAGCCCATACGTTTGAATGCTTGATTCCCCAGGGAAGGGAACTGTTTGGGAAGGATTAGGAGGTGTGGCCTTGTTGGAGGAGGTGTGTTACTGAGAAGTGGGCTTTGAGGTTTCAAAAGTCCATGCTAGACCCAATCTCACTTTCTTTCTACTTCCTGCCTGTGGATTAGATGTAAGCTCTTGCTCTATTGCTCCAGTGGCAAGCAGACGTGCCTCTGGAGCAGCACCTAAGAGCTTACATGTGATGGCTATGGTCAGTAGTGAAAGACAAGCTCTAGTAATACCACTCATATGATGTACACAGAAGTTGAAGCCAGAAAGACATAATGTATCATGATTGCTCTACACATTGTTTTATTTGCATGACTACTTTTCCATAGCATCCTAATGGTCAACATCCAGAACACAAGACTCATCCCATGCCCCCAGCTCAGATCCTTCCAGAAGCTCTCCTTGCCCAGAAGATTTGAAAGTCCCTTTCCTGGGCAACAAAACATCTCCATGGCCAAACCTTATCTCCTCTCCTAGCTCATCTCTCTTTGACCCTAGTTCATACTGGGATCCAGCAGCAAGACTTTTTCTACCTTCCTGTGGATCAGGTTGTTTCCTTAAACAAAATGACCTGCTCTCCTGCCTTGCCAGTGTGAGTCTCATTCCACTCTACACCTGTAATGCTGAGGTCTTCAGTATTGGCACAACAGGCTTCCGGTTGAGCAGTCTTTTGTTCTAGACAGTCATATGTGGTTTAAGACAGTAACAGGAGCCACTAAATGTCAGCAGCATCTCCCTGGTTCCAATTTTGACAACCAACAATGTCTGAAAATACCACTAAATGTCCCTTAGGTGCCAAACTAGCCTCCTGTGAAGAACCTCTGCTCTAACCCTACGAAGACAACTTGCTCCTAAAAGGAACATGACAGAATGTTCCAAGGGAACAGCACACTGCTGACTACCACCTACTTAGGATCCTCACAGGGTGGCCTAAGTAGCCAAGTCTGGCCTCTCCAATACTGCAACCTCAAGGGCCACCAGCACAAGCGTTCTCCTTTAGGTATGAAGTCATCCAAGCTACCGTTAGAGTGTAGTAAGAATGCTCAGTGACCAAATACTGCATGAGTATCAGAAACACGTTGAAGAAATGGGAAGCTAGCAATTCATATTTCTTAAGCTTGTAATGAGCTGTGCATTGCTAGGCAGCCATTTCAGCCGAAAAGTAATATAAAAAAAAAGATTGAAAAAGATTAGCAAGAGATTTTAGGCCACTTAGGAGTCTGAGTTTAAACGATAATAGAAAACATACATTTCGGATATATATTAGCACCATTTTGATGCACATTTACTACACCACTACCCAGTCCTTTGAAAAGTGTGCATAAACATTGAGCTGAGCTGGTCTGCTGTGCAGCCCTTGGCAGTCCTATAGCAGAAGGGTTCAGGGATAGGAGGTGTTAATTAATTACACTATAAAATAGAATTACAATTAATTGTTAATTTAGGTTTAAAAGTGACAGACTTTAAAGGCTAAAAATAGTTTTGATCTGTAAAAGGCTTCTTAATGAGGGCAGTACACTTTAAGTACATCATTAGTTTAATTGTTCAAATTGGGTCTAGAGACTGCTGGAGTTAAGCAAATATCTATTCCGATATGTTAAATGTTTATGACTCGGGACAGAAACAATTAATTGCTAATCGATGGGTCCAATACTAGGTGAGGTCAGGTTCTGAAATCAGAGGGTGACAACAGTAAATTGGATGTAGAGGTTTTGATGTGGCCTGTAAAAAAAATCACAGCAAAGCAGGGACTCCAAGAATAGCAAGAAGGCTAACCCGTCAGATATGTCCAGATAATTAAGATATTACTCATTTAGTTAATAGTGGCTTTCAGGAGTGCCTTTTGTTTATATTAATGGGCCATATTTCTTTAGAACTATACTTAAATGTCTATTCACTTACACATATAATTCAGGCTAGAGAAGAGTAAAACTCGGTGCAGCTTAAAGGGTGATAATACTTAGCTGGTAGTAGAGACTAACACTCTTCATAATTTTCACACAGCATCTTGATTTGTCCTGTGAACACCTTTTCCACCATCATGCAAGCATTTACCACTACTGTAGGGCTGAGAAGCAGAATGACCACCGCGGGTTTAATACCTGTGGCCTTTACGCACCTTCAATTCAGGTGAGAGACTCCAGAGACAGAGCTGACCCTCCTGACTGCCGGTCACTATTGTTTGCTGGTCATCTGTGATCATGATCGCTGTGATACTGTGGGGAGGAGCTTTTCTTCCCCAGAGGGCCACGGCCTGCAGAGCACTCCGCATGTGGACGAATCCCAGATATGGAGACACTGAAGGAAAAAATGTGTATCCTTATCGTTCTTAAATTTGGGGAAGCTCACATCTGTAATTCCAGCAATGGAGGGCCGAGGGAGGAGTATTGGCACAAGTTCAAGGCTGACTTGGACTACACAGTGAGTTCTAGATCAACTGTATTTGAGAACCTGTGGTGGAAGTCTTTGCGGCCATTTCCTGCGAAGCCAGATACATATTTGCTCCGTGACCCAGCCAATCTTATTTACTTCTTAGTCACCCGGAGAAAACAGTGTGTGCCTATAGGATGATTGCTAACTAACCTTACTCACAATACCTAAAAACTGTAAGGCCAAATGTCAATTAATAGGTAACCAGATAAATAAACAGAGGTCTATCTACACAATGGGATACAATTCCTCAACAAAATGGTCTAATTGACCCACGTGAATCCCAAAACAATTCCTTGAAAACAACAAGTACCTGAAAAGAACAATGCTTTATGACCCTCTGGGTAAAATACTGGAACGTCCGTGTTAGCACATAGTCACTGGAAGCGGAGAGCAGAGCAGGGAAGCCCCATGGACAGGGAGACGCAGCTTTTGTCTAATTTAACATTTATTTTATTTGCAATTATGTGTATGCATGTATATCTGTGCACACAAGTGCAGCCTCTCTGAGGCCAGAGGACGGCGATGGATCCCTTGGAACTAGAGAAACAGGGGGTTGCGAATTGCCTGTTGAGGGTGCAGGGCACTGAACGCTGATCCTCTGTGAGAGCACTGTGGTCTCTTAACTGATGGATAACCTCTGCAGGCCCCAAATGTTGGCAGCTTTAAGGGTGGTGAACACGTTCATCATCCCATCTCTGGTGGTGGGTTTATGAGTATGCACATATAACAGAACGTATGCTTTAAATGTATATATTTATTACATATTTATTAAAATATTTTGCATGCCAATTATACTTCATTAAGGTTGCTTTTTTGTTTGTTTGTTTTGCTTTGGGGGCATTCTGGAAGATACTGTAACAACCAAGTCTAAACAGAATTCTTATGGAAACATAACCACAACACATACATAAATTCACAATAAAAAGTTATAACATAGCCATGAAGATCATAAACAATCAGAGGGTTTGAGTACCCTGGGGGACTAATAATAAATGACTAATCTAAAAGTCACCATAAATTGAACAAATAAACAGTTAGAAATTATTAAAATGGCAAGGACATTAAAAACTTAAAAAAAAAAATAAGACCTGAAAACCTGAGGCAGGAGGACACATGTTAAAGCCCAGGCTGGACTTCTCAGTAAAATCTCATTTTTTTTCTTTGAGAATCTAAGGTTTGATGTTATAGCTCTCTATTAGAGAGCTTACATTGCATTCATGATACCTTGGGTGTAATCAGTTAAACAACTGAAGGATTGGCCAGATCAACTTGGTCTGAGGGCAGGTGTGGGATTGTCTTTATTGTTGATTGACATGGTAGGGCCGAGTACACAATGGGCGATACTACCCTAGGACAGATTTCTGAGTTGTACAAGAAAGCAGCCTGAGCTAGCCTTTAAGAGCAAGATAGCAAATTGTGTTTTTCATAGTTCCTGTCTCTGCTCCTGCTAGAATTCTTGCCCTGGCTTCCCTCAGTGATGAACTCTGACCTGGGCTTCCTCTCAAACACTGTAATTTACCCAGATACCATGGCTTATTTTTCTCACGGAGGTCTCCAGAATGTTCACAGCTGGTGGACAGAGTGTTCATAGAAATGAACAACCCCATAGTTACAGAGTGGTACACACACACACACACACACACCACTGTTTCCCCAAAGAGGCTTTAACATGTAGCAAATGTGCTGAACACATGGAAGTACAAAGAGAGCATGGGTTAGCTGCCGTGACGTACAGAAAGCACTTGGCACTGTATCAACCTTTCTTCTGGAGTTAGCTCCTATCTTCTTTGGTCTGAAGTTCCAGAAAACCTCTCATATACACAAAAGCATGTGTGGATGAACACATAATTATGTCATTTCTCAGTGTCATCATGAGAAACTGTTTTAGTCCAGGCACCAGAGAGTGGGCTCAATGGTTAAGAGCACTTGTTGCTTTTCCAGAGGCCCTGTGCTGCAGAATTGCAAGCTTACAGCCATCCTTAACCCACTTCCAGGGGTCAGATGCCCTTTTCTGACCTCTGCGGGTACCAGGCATGAACACAGTACACATACATACATGTAGGCGAAACACTCATACCCATAACATAAAATGAATAGACCTAAAAATATCTTAGGTTTAATAGCTAAAGGGCCTATTATAATGCTGGATTTGATGCAATTTAATTAGGTCTAAAGACAAATACAATATATATGAAGTAAAAACAGAATTAAATTTTAATCTCTAAAATTACATATTTAAACATGCATTATATGTCAGGTACATGCCAACCAAGAGCAAAATGTCATTTCTGACACAATGTTTAGATGTCCCACTTTCTGTGCTTAATAAAGCCAAACTCACTCACTTTTAAATTTTCAGAATTTTGCTCTTGAATAAGAGAAGATGTGGGGATTGTTGCTTGCAAATGGTTTTGAACCATTCAAATTATGAGTTGAGACTCTTTTTACATTCTATACAAAGTCCTTAAATGGGGGTACTGATAATCTTCCAGGAGAATGGAGCTCATTCCCTGTAACCAACAAATAACTGAACCTCAGGGAAAGCCAGAAGACCAAGCCGCAAAGAAAGAGAAAAAAGAAAATAAATAAAATAAAAATGACTCCATCCCTTCAAATTGAAAGGGGCATAAAGCTGGGAGTGCCTGGTTCCTCCCCTTACTCCCTCACCCCCTCACCCCTATTGGTTTTGTTTAGTAACCTGCCCCATAGCTTCTTGCATTTTTCTCCTGTCATCTTCTGGGAATGAGAAACCAATTCCTGGAGTGTGCTTTCACTTTCCTTGTCTACTATGTCTCTCTACCTCTGCTTCAGTCCTGTGCAATGAGATCATCTTGATTCTCCCTTTCTGAGCATTTCTTTTTAACACTCTTAAGCAGTAGAGGCAGCTTGGCATCCAGGATTAGCATATCAGATGACTCTCGCAGATGAGGTATGCCTCTCTTTGCAGCCGGATCTACAGAGCTGCTCTCAGATTCCAGCCATAGATCTCTGCTCTGATAGAAATGAAGAGCAGCTTCCCAGCAATGTGCCTGCCACGTTGTAACATCTGGGAAAGGTGGATTCGGGGCTGGGAAAGAAATCAAACTCTCCAACCTGTGTATTTAAAGAATGAAAAGCGTTAATGTCGTCACTTGGGTTTCTATTGCTTCGAAAAGACACCATGAGCACATCAACTCTTATGAAGGAAACCATTTCATTAGGGCTAGCCTACAGTTTCAGAAATTTAGTCCATTTTCACAGTGGCGGGACATGGAGAAGGAAATGTACACACAGCCATGGTGCTGGAGGAGCTGAGATCTTGATCTGCAGGCAGCAGAAAGTAAACTGTCTCCCACACTGGGTGTGGCTCGAGCATATGAGACCTCAAAGCCCACCCGTACATTAACACACTTCCTTCAAAAAGGTCATACTAACTTCAACAAGGCCACACCTTCTAAGCTGTCACTTCCTATGGGATTCAAACACACAAGTCTATGAGGATCATACCTATTCAAACCACCACAACTAACTAAAGCAAAACATGACCCAGGGCAGAAACAATTTAAAATCACAGAAGGCTCAAGCTATTGCAGGGTTTGAGAAGCTATATCTGTGCCTAAGATTCCAGCCTCCTGGTCACACAGTTCTGCTGGCAGCTCAAGACAGCTGTATGAAATCACAGCATGAGCTCAGATTGACTTCAAGTAAAACATACTGTAAAGCTTAAACAGCGGTGCTCTGCTTATTCTAACAGTGGGTGCCGCCCAATCACCTTGCAAAGCCAGTCTCTGCCATCAAGCAGGAGACACCAGGAAAGCTGTAAGCACCTGCTCCATCCTCACCCTAGCACCTTGCCTGACAGAGGTGACACTCGCTAAATATTTCTTAAGTGATGATGTTCAATTCAGACAATGGGAAAGAGACTTTAAAATGTGGAGGTTGGGGGCTAGAAAGATGGCTTAGCACTTGCTCTTTTACAGAGGACCCAGTTTCCTAGCGCCCAAGCTGGGCAGCTCGCAATCACCTGTGACTATCTGAAACCCTGATCCTGGTGTCTGTGCATTAACAAACACTTATCAGTTCTCTCTCTCTCTCTCTCTCTCTCTCTCTCTCTCTCTCTCTCTCTCTCTCACACACACACACACACACACACACACACATTTAAAAGATAAAATTAAAATTGTGGAAATAAATGCTCATTATTATTGGGTAATGAATAAAGCTGCTTTGGTTTAAAGCAGGGCAAACTATAGCCATACTGAAAGAGATATATATAGAGAGAGAGTAGGCAGAGTCCAAGAGACTCTATGTAGCCACCGAAACCTTATTGGTAAACCATGAGTCTTGTGCTAAAATATAAAATAATAGGAATGGGTTAATTCAAGATGTAAGAGTTATCTGGTATAGGGGTTGTTGTTGTTTTATTCTATTTTTGTTTGTTTGTTTGTTTTTGTTTTTTGAGATAGGGTTTCTCTGTGTAGCCTTGGCTGTCCTGGAACTCACTTTGTAGACCAGGCTGGCCTCAAACTCAGAGATTCACCTGCCTCTATCTCCTGAGTGCTGGATTAAAGGCATGCACCACCGCTGCCCAGTGGATGTTTTTATTTGTGAGTTAATTACAATACACTACTTTTATTTAAAAAATAAGTAAGTCTGGTTATTGTGCACAAATCACCTTGATAAACTTCAAAAGGACAGAGGTGTCAAGTAGGAACAAACTAGTGGGCATTGTCACAGTGCTGGTTGGTTGGTGGTAAAGTCCTGTTCCATGCTGGAAAATGAAACAAAAGCAAACTAAAGAAAGCAGCAGATGTGAATGTGGGTCTCTGTCTCTATCTCCATCTATCAGATGAAATTTCTATAATGGTAAACAAAGAGTCTTTTTGAATGCACTCCTTCCTAGGCCGGGAGGGATGGGGGTGGGCCTTGGACTTCCAACAGGGCAGGGCACCATGCCCTCTTTCAAGGAAGAAGGGGGAGGGAGGAG